>MU158393.1:935366-1194462 GCA_015708705.1 Naganishia vishniacii ANT03-052 | reverse complement strand
GCCACCTGACGACCTGCGGCTATACTCTCAGACAGGCCACGACAACTGGATCCGTGCACTCGCATTCCATCCAAACGGGAAATACCTCCTCTCGGCGTCGGACGACAAGACGATCCGGGTGTGGGATCTTTCCTTGGGGAAACTATGGAAAACGATTGACGCGCACGAGCATTTTGTTTCGTGCATGTCGTGGGGACGGACGATGGCGGGCGTCACTGTGGCGGCAGGGGCAGGGGCGGGGGCGGGGGGACAGGAGGTGAAACGACGGGTGAATGTGTTGGCTACGGGTTCGGTGGATCAGACGATCAAGGTGTGTCTCTTCCCGGTCGACCCATGGCATGCCTGATACCCGGGCTGACTTATCGCCGAGACGACGTCGCGCAGGTTTGGCTACCGTGACCGTCCCGTGATGTGCTTTACGGACGGTCGTGTATCCTTTTTCCCCCTTTCGATTTCTTTCCTTTATTTGCTTCACTAGCGAGGTCACATGGGATGGTCCTTGGGGTTCCCACTGTACGAGTACCGTAACCGATCTTTTCATCCGACGATCACTGTATCATAGCATAAATATATGCATCGCTGAACGTTATCTCGCGCCGTTCAATCCGTGGCTCCGACACAAACGGAGTCTCCTGGCCGCGCGCGAATCCGTGCCTGACAAGTTGGGCAGCCCTGCCAGTCTACATGAAAACAGCAGACGAAGGCGCACGTCTCGTCCTTGCCGTCGTCGTAGCTGACATATCCACGCCCTGAGATGTCGGTTCGATGTCTGATGGATGAACGGCCGACCGAGTGGGTGGAGTGGCGGGGGATGGTGTACTCGCCGCTGCCGCAATAACGACTATCGGAAAAGGATGCCTCAGCCTTTTTTACTCGACTTGGTTCCCAAAAACGTGAATGACTCACCGTCCCTCCATTCCCTTTCCGCGGCTTTTTCCTCCTCCTCCTCGGTCAACTTGGCCCTCTTCCGTCCAAACAAGACCTCTTTCCATCCAACACTCCGGTCCTCTCTGAATCCCGCAAAGTTGGAATCGTCTTCCCCTTCGGAGGAGGGAAGAATCTTACGTTCCCTCAACCCTACCATCTCCAACTCTCTCTCCACCTGCTGCTCATCGACATGATGGCCCTTCCCCCCTGCTGTCGCTGCCGCACGATATCGCTCAATCAACCCCTCAAGGACACTAATCTGCGCATCCCTCCGCGCCGTCTCCTCCTTTTTCACCGTTCGCATCCGGAGCAAGTGGTACGCGAGAGAGGTGAGGACCGTCCATGAGATGACGAACGGGATCAGAGGTTTCAGCCGTTGTGAGATGGATGGGAATTGACGTGGGTCGGGGCGGGGGATGTAGAATGGGTTGGTGGGTGATATGCGGGGTTGTTGGTGGTGTGGGGGTTTGGTGGATGCGCGTCGACGTGGGTGGGGGATGGTTGGACGGAGCGGGTGGGCGTGGAGACGCATGGCGGTTGTGAGGGATGGTGGCCAGATAGATATCCTACGCAAACCTCTCGGAAAGTCAACTTGGTCGATAATTCCCTCGATCGCGCTCTGTCGTGACGCGGAAAGAGGGAACTCTTCATCTCATCCTCTTCATCCCCATCCCTCCCCCCTTCCCGTCCCCCAGACGAACCAACCCAACCATGAAGTGGCACAGATCCCTCCTCTCCTCAATCCCGCTACTCCTCGCCCTATCGGGGACAACAGCCAAAGACGACGTGCATGACACCGTCTCGAGCCATATCGAACGAGTACGTCTGCGGCTTCGCCTCTCCTCTACAACGGGTCATTCACGCATTTGCTCCTCCTTTCGCCTCGGTAGCTCGTACCACTGAGAACACACACGCTCTATGCTCCCTACGTCGATCAGGACCTGCAGGTAAGGGGACGCAAGGCATGGTGTGAATTGGCGGAATATCTAAATCCTCTTTTGTCTCTGATTCTGTAGAACCGATGGTGAGTCTCGCTCGGTAACGGATCAAGGAGAGCATCTTTGGGATCTCATTATTCTTGACCATCCGGAACCTAGGTGGGATTTCGGAGGAGACGCCATCATCGTAAGACCCCCGAACTCGTGCATCTCGAGGGCCGTCCACTAACCCATCCTCTCTCCTGCCGTTTCCGAATTCCCTGGGAACGCAGAACACCAACAAACACATCCGGCTGACTCAAGACCGCCCCTCTGAAATGGGCTGGCTCTGGTCCCGTATGCCAATACGCGTCGACAATTACCAGATTGACGTCGAATTCAAGGTACGCCGCAACCCCGCGCAAGAAAGAGAGATAACTCCCTCTAATGACACCTCGGCAGATCAACGGCAAGGGACACTCACTATTCGGCGATGGTCTGGCCTTATGGCTCATAAAGGATCGTGCCCAGCCTGGACCAGTGTTTGGAAGCGTGGACTACTTTACGGGACTCGCCGTCTTTCTCGATACGTGAGTAGGCCCGTCTCATTCCCCCCGGAGCCTACCTAGCCAGAGAACAATTATAGGAAACCGCCCTCTGATAGCGTCACCAACTTTGCTCCTCACGCGTAGGTATGCAAACTCACGACATGCATATTCTTTCCCGCGTGTGACGGCCATGCTGGGGGACGGAAAGACCGCGTATGACCATGATCACGACAACGAAAAGACAGAGGTGAGAATGATCCCGTCAAGCCCTCTTCAGAACATTTCCCTCTGCCGGTAACGCATTCGCTAACGTGATACTTTTTCGCTCCATTCGTAACGCTCTCCAGCTCGCAGCTTGTTCGGTAAGCATACCTGTATCCAAGGCCACCGTGATGTTATTGATTCTCATCGGTCGACATTCTATCTAGGTCGACGTGAGACGCCGGGAAGTCGGGACAAAACTCCGTCTCACCTACCTCAAAGAACTCCACAAACTGCAGGCACGTACCGCCCTGTCTTTCCCCCCCGGCAACTCGCTCATTCTCTCCCTTCACTGCCTCACAAACCGTCTTGCCGTCTTATAGCTCAAACTTCAAACCGACAATTGGGAAGAATGGAAACTCTGCTTCGAGGTATCCGATTTCACCATGCCCGCGGGTGAAATCTATCTCGGTTTCTCTGCACTAACGGGCGACGTCTCTGATGCACACGAGTAAGTCGCCTGTCCGCCCGTTTATTCTTACGCACAAGCAGGTGTCGCTCGCGTTTGTCGACTGACGTTTTGCTCTCGTTTTTCCGGCAGTATCGTTGCCGTCACCACTCATCAAATATATACAAACAAGACGTATGGAGAGCCTCCGGTCAACGCGGCCACGGCGCAGTCGAACCAGTCTCAACGGTCATCACGGCGTGCAGCAGGGTCATCTGGATTCTCCTCGTGGTTCTTGTTCTTCCTCAAGGCCACTGGCGTCGTTTTCTTTTGCGTGTTTGCCTTTTCTGCTTGGGTAAGGAAGGGTTTTACCGGCGTTTACCATCCGGATGTACCCGCTGATCCATCCACTCAATCATGCGTTCATCTTCTCAGAGAACTTACGATGCTCAGAAGAGAGGCAAGCGATTTTGAAGGACCAGCCGATACTTGTCACGAGATCGGCGGTGGCATACAAGACTGCAATTCGGCGATAGCATGTAATGCGATATGACCAACTTATTCATCTGCCTGAAATGGGCAACTTTGCTGCTATACACCCCGACGGAAACGAATCATGGTACCCTCCCATCGCTTTCGCAGCGCGCTTGTCATGCCAAAGCTACCAGGTGGTTTCCCGCCTTCCAGTCTGGCCATTCGTCCCTTTTCTCTTGCTTGCCTCTTCCAGAACTTGACGAGGCATCCGTATCCTATCACGATCAGGCCTGCAATCGATACAACGATGCCAAACCACCAGAATCTGGCGGTCGTCCCATCCGGGTTCAGATGATCGGCGTCCCCATTGCGCGGTACGTTGGCATTCATACCAAACAAGCCTGATGGTCGCAAAACAAATCAGCTTAGCAACAAGCCTAGCGGCCTGGGAGGCGGCAAACTCACTGGTAAGTAACTGTAAAGGCAGAATGCCGATACCGACAATCGATAGCGCCAAGATGAGATCGGAGGTTCCACTTCGTACGATGGCAAAAGTCACGTGAAGATGCGCCATGTATGCCGGCTGACAGTGCGAGAGAATGTACTCGTAGTGAAGTAGAGACGTCTGTAGCATGATGATGTGGTCTGCGAGCACAAAGGTTGGAACGATGACTTGTCTTAATGGCATAAACGAGACGTACCTTGAACGTCACTGATATACACGCCTACTTCTCCGCCCCTAATCGCCGCCCTCTTTCGTAGACGGGTGACAACCTGATGTTTGGCCCCTAACAGTCGCGTGAGTCCAGTAACAAGCCGTCGCATCTCGGTCATTCGATGCAACAACAAAGTCCGATCGAAAATCGGCTGAAAGGCGGCGGATTCATCCAGTCGATTGGAGCGTCGAATCCCAAAAGATCTCCGCAGATAGCGAAATACGGTGCCCAGTGCCAGGCCGAGATTGCTATGGTCGAACCATGTTTGCATTCGCGAGTGCCGCTTGCCGATAGCCTTGCGCACTCGTTTCCATCCTCGGCGAATCCGCTTTGATAATGGCCGACGCTTCTTCCTCTTCTTCATCTTTGGAAGAACGGGTTTCAGATCTTGCTTTTCTGCCAGTTCATAAACCTCCGTCTTGTCGGCTGTCATGTTCAAGGCTTCCAATGGGAGATGCTCCGGCTTGAGCTTTTCCTTTTTAACGACATTGGAGGGATCAATGACCAGCGTATCGATCTCGTCCACTTCATCGTCAATATGACTAATCAAGGGGAAAAAGGCGTCGACGATGGAATCTAGCAAACCGTGGGCGATCCATTCTGCAATTCCGGTTTCAGCAAACGTCGTGGATTCGACAATGTACAAGCTTACCTGGACTGGCGGTGTCCCGCTGCAGAGTCAGGATCTTCTCCCTGACTCGCTCCGTGTGCTTGGAAATATCGTCGTTGTGGAACTGGGGTGAAGCCACTCAGCGCATGGTCGCGACCTGGCGCTAAAACATCCGCTGCTTACACTAACTACCCCATCGGCAAACACGACAATGTACACGTTCAAACCACCGACTCCCAGCCCTTCGAGACCCTCTTTTCCTGGGCGATCTTCGACAATCTCCAGCCTCCCCTTGCGACTTTGGTTGCCACGAGGATACCCGGATTTGCTGTTTATTTCCGGTGCGGTATATTTAAAGTAAGTCTCGTCAATCGCTCGGAAAACGATAAAGTGATATCCAAGGTTTTCAAAGACATCAATCTTTTCTCGAGGGTCCTGTTGCAGCACGTCCTCGAGCGTCAAGGGGTGTAGATGTAACAACTATGGAGTGCGTTATAAGCTACAGGGACCACTTGGGATACCGGACCGCTCACCTCTCCAAGATCTCGTAGATCCTGCCAGGTCGGACAACTCACGTCCAACCACCAACATCCCTTCTTCACTTCCCGAGAATTCTCCCTGGGCTGGAAAGGCTTTGCAAAAGCTGATATTGAGCCGTGCGCGGTTTGCGGCCGATTGAGTACGGGCCTGGGAGGTAGCTTGAATGGCTGTCCCCTTTTGGGTAGAGGTCGAGGCACCGCCGACGACGGCCCAAGGCTTTTCAAGCTAGTCGTCGACGACGATGTGATCGTGTCTTTCAACCCCAGCAAGTCGGAGGCGCTTTTCGGTCGTACAATGTCGCCTCCGGCCGATCCTGGATCCGAAAGCCTCGTCCGGGCTGGTAAATCTCCCAGGGCGGTCTCGAAGGAATTCTGACGAGACAAGGTTGATGATAATGATGGTGCTGATGCGTCGTTGAACCTGACTTTATGAGGCTCGCGCGATCCGCGTAATTGTTCAACCCTGTTTCTGGTGACACGTCGTCGCGCCCGCTGATTACTTTCGTCTTCCTCCTGGTGCCTCCGCCTCCTTCCTTCTTCGCTTGAATGACGACTGCTTGCCACGCCACTCTCGTCGACGGCCAGCGAGTGCTGACGATCATGATGATGATGATGTGACCTTCGCTTCCTCTTCCTCCGTTCCCTCGCCTCCCGTTTCTCTGTTTCCGCCTGAAAGGCAGCCTCATACCCCGACTTTCTCCGTTCAGCCCGAATTTTGTCCATCACCGTCTTCAACGCGGGCGTCGTAATCAACCGCCCATGCCAATCGTGTGCCGGTTGCTCCAATGGTGAATTCCCCACCGGTCCGGTATACAAGGAATCCGCTGCCGCACGCCCGGGAGGTAAAGCGATCCTCACTCGAGCCCCCGCAGCGGTCTGCGTCTGTGTCGTCTCTGTCAACGCTGTTTCCGAGATATCATCCTCCCCTACCGGTCTCGGCAGCATCAGCGTGAATTCCCTTCGCGTGGGGATCTGCCTCCGGCGCAAGGTACCGGTCGAAAATGCGTCGGGAGACTGGGATCTCCTGCTCGCCGTCTTGGATCGGACCGAGCGTCGTCTTCGATGACGCTTTCGCCGGAAAATTCCGCTCGAAGTTGCGCCGTCGTTTTCGGATGAGCCGGATGACGAGGACGACGACGACGAGTCTGTTGCACTGGAAGATGTGGTGGTGGTCGAGTCTCTCGTGGTAATGGTAGTCAAGGTATCGGTCTTTGTATTGGTCGATGAAGCCGATCCACGCCGAAGATGCAGAGCGTCACCGACTTTATCGATGACCTGGGTCACTCGGCGACCCAACTCCAAGCCGGAAAGAGAAGAGGAAGAGCTGCTGACCGTTTTGATGGAGGCCGTGTCCCCCGTCTTGCCTTTTTGTGAGTTGACGGGTTGCTTGGAAAACCCGTCGAGCGGGCCAGGGTGGGTAGACGCTCCTCTGTATAAATCCCCTTCATCTGCATCGAACCAACCGGCCTTTGAGCTTCCTATGGCTGGGACTGGTACTTCCGGTTCTTTGCTCCGGTGTACATGGTGTCTTTTGGGTTTAAGCGCCAATGGCGTAAACTGTTCCGCAAACAGAGGGGCAGCATCGGTGATACCACCAGCAACGGCATCAGTAGTCGGAGGGAACTGAAACCTCGTGGTAGGTGTCGCAATATCCGCCGAATCGTGCTCACGTAGCCGGTTCCGGGGCGTCGACGGATCGTGTACCGTCGTCGTCGCGTGCGTGCTCAACGGATGATGATGATGATGAAGATGATGATGATGATGCGTAAAATCCCGTGTGATGATGGCGGGCGGTGGGATCGAGTTCTGACCCAGGTTCATGTCGTTCGTTCCAGGCATGGTGAAGACGCTCGGATCTAATACCACGGCAGACTGGAACCATTCGTAGGCCTTTACGTAAAGTCGGATGATAGGTATTTGATCGCGGGAAGATAAACGCTTGAACCCCTTTGGTGATATTACCCAACTCCCTCCTTGCGGCCGAACAGGAAAAGCGTGAGGGGTAAAGCGATTCGTCGAGCGGAAGGTACTGCCATCCAGGTATGGAGATCAAGGTCAAAGGATGGTGCTCGATGTAGTCAAAAGGGTGGCATTATCGGTGCGCTGGACGGGTTGGTTGGTGGTGTTGCCTGGTACGTTGAGAGGAGAACAGAGTTCTCCTGCGGTGGTGCGTCTGAAAGGTATAAGAAGAGGCTGTTTCCCAGAAACGGGAGACGGTAGACCCATCCATCCTACCAATTCCAACCCACCGCGGCAAGGGAGCGCGCGTGATCGACTATTATTCGAGCTTATGGCACGTGCGTCTATTCAGCTCGCTACAAATAGCATTCCTGGAATAGGAGAGGGCGGTGTCACGTCATCCATAGCAGTTCATGTCTACCTCTCCCCGGACCCATCGATACAACCAGACTACCCCGGACCTCAGCTCGCTTCCGCGCCAGGAGACGCCAAGGCGACAATCAACCGACAAGCACATTCAAGAAACACAAACGGAGAGCATACTTCCCGGATCCGACGTTGGTGTTGATGCGAGTGATGGCCATCTTGTTCCGCAACGACATCCTTTTCCGACACATTGGACACGTCTCCTCCTCCTCCTCCGCCACCGCCGCCGCTGTAGCTGCTAGAGACAGCGCCAGTGTCATAGCTAACGGATTCGTTATCCGTCGTCACCTGAGATCCGCGTCGTATCCGCTCGAATCCAGGCTCATGCGGATCTGTGCAGTAGTAGCCGACGTTTCGAAAGTCTACCAGGTAGTTGTCCTGGTCCACTCTATATAGCTGCAGGTCCATTCGGACCTGAAGATGCCAGTCAATAGTCAGCTCGACCAGAACGGTTCCCCGCAGGATCCTCGTCAACTCACAACCACATCGTCAATCTTACACCGTGTCTCGACAAAGTACAGGCCTTGGTTGATTTCGCTCTGTTTGTCTTTGGCTCTTTTATCCCTCATCGACGTCTGCGGTACCGCATTCCCGTGTTCATCCACGAATTCCGGCTTGCGTTTCCACTGCATTCCGAGCTGCTGAAGCGTCTTGTAGATCTCGTGCATGACTTCCATTGGCGGAGAGCGCGATCGAATGCCGAAATGCCAGCGGACTTTGGATTGTTTCGTTTTGCCACCACGGGAAGTCTGTTGCTGGATGACAGCCTGCGCGGCGCGGTGCGCATCTTCGTGTGACTGCAGGCTTTGTGATTGAAAGCCAGGGACATCGTATGCCGGATCGCCATTTTCTGGAAACAAACGTGCCTATAATCAGCCAAGGTCGCCCATGCATCCTCACGTAACGGGAACATACCATCCAGTCGTCCCGGTAGCGATGTTTCGAGAATTTCGAAATGGGAATTGGGTATATCTTCAATTTGATCCATCTCGCCCCATTCATCTTGCCCTTCTGGAGCGTTTGGTTCCGGCCGCTTCTTGATAGACGTAGAACGCTTGACGTTCTGCATACCCAAGCGGTGAGTGAGCCAAAATCATCCGCTGCTCGTTTTTTGGGACTCACATTGTCCAGACCGGCGTTCCACGGCGGAGGGGACGATGAGAGGAAACTTTCCATGACATGATCGTCCGCGCCGAACCCGTATGCCGCTGGAGAATGGAGAATAAGCCGACGCATATTGACGAGCGGATGAGGGGTAACGTACAGTCTTGTAGCATCCGTTTGTGATCCCTAACAAGCTGGTATGCCACCTTGATCTGATTATCTTTTTCCTTTTTCAATGCGTCCCACACGTCAGCCCTCGAAAACCCTGCCATCTTTTCACACAGCTCGTCCACGATCTGCGGCTCAATAATGCCCAGATCTTTCGTCCACTCGAGGCCCTTGGCTTCCGCGATCTTTTGCTGGGCTTCGTCATCCACACATCCGCCTGGACCTGCCGGAACCTCCATCAAAGCATTAATCTCTCCCGGTCTTTCCAAGAGCGGCGTAGCTGGTAATTGTTGTAAATATTGCGGCAAGTTCTCCTGGAACCAAGGTAGTTCACGGATTTGTGGTATGGTGATCCGTTTGACGGGGTCCACTACCAGCATCCGGGTCAACAGGTGCTTTGCGTCGGGCGAAAGATGGCTCGGCAGAGAGTAGACACCGCCTGAGAGAAGAATCCCGGATCAGCAGAGATGATAGGACGAGTGAGAGCTACCCGGCGCCTACCGTTGATCTTTTTGAACAGATTTGGAATATACTCGTCATCAAAAGGTAATCTGCCACATAGCATCACATAGAGGATGACACCGCAACTCCAGACGTCGATTTCCGGACCTGCATACTGTCTAGGTGGTGTCTCCATTCAACGACAAGAATATCCTGAACAGCCAACCCAGAAACTCACTTTCCGCCAATGACTTCTGGTGCCGCATAATTTGGGCTCCCGCACGAAGTCTTCAAGAACGAACCATCGGTCATGATATTACTCAGCCCAAAGTCGGCGATCTTGATATTCAGGTAATCGTCCAGCAAGAGACTATGTGATGTCAAGGAAACGCGCTTTCAGCGGCCCCGACGTCTGATCACAACAAGCAAATACGTACTTCTCCGGTTTTAAATCTCGATGGACGATCCCGTGCCTGTGACAATACTCCATGGCGCAGATGATTTGCTGGAAGAACCGTCGAGCTTCGGATTCAGGCATCTGGAGGTGGCAAAAGAGAGTTTATCAGATAGGTCCCCGCCGCCACGGTCGAGTTGTCCTGCCTACCTTGCCCTTTTCTACAATGTAATTGAACAGCTCGCCTCCAGCATACTCGATGACCATGATGATATCTGTGGGTGTCGTTATGACCTCATAGCTACGATGACACAGACATGATAGCATATGATGTGCGGGTGAGCGATGAGCTCCCATGGCCTCGTCGGCATGCCACTCACAGCTTGATAATGTGCGGATGTCTCAGCACCTTGAGGTATTGGATCTCCCGCTTGACCCGTCCATTCATCTCCGTCTGATTCATCTTTCTCAAATTGATAATCTTCATGGCTACTTTATGTCCCGTCAAAGAATGAGTTGCAACTGTGTCAGAAAGCGTAAAATGAATCAGTTTTGATTGGCAAGATGATCAGACTGTGGTCCCCGGAACATAGGAGATCCTTACGCTTGACTTTGCCAAAACTGCCCACTCCCAACGTCGATCCTAGCTCATACTGCCCTATCCTCACCACCTTTGAATTAGGCACCTGATGTCCCTGTCCATGGTTACTTCCTCCCGCTGGAACACTCGTCCCGTGAAACCCTTGGGAACTCGTCACACTCGTACCGCCCGCATTGTGGTTCCCCTTTTGTTGCTCCGGCGGACCGTTCGCGTTGGGAAGAATCGCCTGTGGGCGGGGAGGCTCTCCCGGTCGAGGAGGTGCAGGACGCATTGCCATGATGCCTTCTTTTGTCAAATATTGATCGAGGCTGGATTCGAGGCGTGAGCGATTGGATGGATGATGATGAGTCTTGATTCTGCAATCGGCTGAGGCGATTTTAGCCCCTCAGGGTCCCATTCAAGCTTCAAGTCTGGGAGAAGCGGGCGGGTGTCTGTGATCGAACAGGATGTTGTATGGCTGCTTGTGTTGAAAAAGACGCTCCTGATATCCCCACGCAGAAAGCTAGCGTAGATAAGGTATTAGTAAACGGAGCGAGGTAGTCATGCGGCGGATGCAACTCGCTTAATCGCCCTGCGTCGGTGCGCGTGGCGGGGCTACACAGTGCGCTATCGTATGTGAGGTACGGGGTGGGTCAAGGTGTCGTCTGCCAGCATCAACATGTCCCCGCTTGGCCTTCATCGCGGTCATCTTTCACCAATAGCTAACAGTAATAGGAGCGCCATCGCCCAGAGTGACCTGTTGCCTGTCGCCCGTATAGCACAACCGAGCAAGTTCTGCAGCAGCCCATGTATGGTGTGAATAACGACTGGAATGACCTATATATGAAATCCCCGACCCAATCCGTCTAATCTTTCTCGTCTGCCTTATCGGCAGGCACAAATGACGCCCCCAGACCTTCCACCTCAATCGTCTTGGTCTTCCCTGGCCATAACCAAGACCAAACACTACCTGCCGATACATTGATCTTGAATGGCTCCTTGACTGTCAACTCGCTCTGTCGATGCAGTCCTGGAAAATAGAGTGGCTCGCCATGATTAGGGGATCTGCGAAGATCGATCGCTAGGAGGAGACTTGCCTTCAATCTCATCGACTCGGTCTCTCGTCCCGTTCAGCAAGTCATCGAATCCTTCTTCCTCGACTACCAGCTTACCGGCTTGATAAGTCACCATTGAATCCGGACGGACGTGGTGGTTGACCTTGTGAAGAGTGATCGAAGAGAGAATGTCAGGCCAGCGAAGAGACACGTTGTTCACAAGAGACTTACATCGATTGATATTATCTATGGTCATTGGCGAGTATGTCAGTTACCGTATCTAGGATACTAGAGGCACGGCGAGACATACGTTGATCTTATCGAGGTCGGGTACAAAATCCCCACGAGTCATCACCTATGAGTATACAATCAGCGTCAGCGTAAAGCTTGCCTCGACTGGCTCCGTGATAACCTACCTGTCTGACTTTGTAATAGGACATCTTTGGCGTTTGGGTCTCGTCAAACGATTGGCCTGCATCCTCCGCCTGCTTTCTCGCAGCGTCTTGTAGTCTCACGAATTCCTTCATGAGTAGCCATGTACAGCTGTAAAATTTGCGCAGACGGGGTCGTTAGAGATGGCAGCATCAGCGAGATATCGAGAGCCAACCTTGACCACCTGTCACACGAAAGATCCGAAATCAGATGGGAGAGACTCTAGAGCACTGCGGAACGGAATGCTTACTTCTGATCGTCCATAACGTCATCGTCCGTCTCTTGTCCCGTCATACCGACCCTAAATGCAACTCTGAAGATGGGTATCATGTCAATGGCGTAGACACCTTACTGACTTTGAAAGCATCCAGTTCTTCTCCACCTCTACCATATTCTGCGCTTCCTCTGCGCGATCAACAACAGAGGGATTAGCGACCGCAAAACCGAACCAGCAACAAGGCTCACGCAGCATGTTTGGCGCCCTCGCGGCTCTTGCAAGGTGACTCGTCCTCCCACCAATAAGCTTCAGTACCTCTGGAATCTGCTCGCGATCCATCTTTGAGATGATCCCGTGATTGGGGCCATAGGATGCTCTAAGGAAACGCAAAGACTTGCGCGCATCTTCCTCTCCTAAATCCTGTACAGATAGTATCTATATGCAGTCGAACATTTTATTATGTAAGGTGGTGGGTGCGCCGGAACTGCGGTCAGATCGACCTACTCTCATCCTGCTGGCATTCTTCTTCATGGCGTCCAGGCACCCTATGGGTTGAGGTGTAAATATAAGCCTCGTGACCTGCTGTCGCATAACAAGCAACATGGCTGCTTACAGTAGTCATCGGTGGAGAACACCATGTTGCATATCCCCTACGCACGGAATCAAGGTCACAACGGGATAGCAAATCCACGGATGAAGCCCACATACTGCTTCCGCCCAAGCTTCCGCCCTCTGCTGGAGTTGATGGATCATGGCGTGTCCCTCGTCGTTGTTTGGCAGCAAGTGCAGGTCTAGGCAGATGATGAAAAACGGCTTAGCGACTTTTTGCACCGCAAAGGAAAGACATACTGTTGAAAACAAGGACAATAGGGCGACCTTTCTTCAAAGTATATCTCAGCGCTACTTTCTCAAGCTTGTTCATCGCTATTTGATTCGAGCGTCAACGCGTCTTTTGCAGGAAGATGAGCCATATTCCTACCTCTCTCGATATCCAGAGCGGGGCCGCCTTCACGAGGATCCGCGCGGGAAAACAGACCGCCTGCAACATAAGAAAACGCCTCGTTAGACTGGCCATACTCGTGAGTTATTGAAGAGACGTACCTTGCCAATCTTCACTGAGAACCGAGTTTGGACGTTAGCAGTAGTTGTCAGCCTTGCATGACCGAAGCTAGGATCTCACTGATATTCGTAGTGTAAAGCCTTGCCGAGTCGAAGTCGGAAGACCTCAAGATCCGAATGTGCTTCACAGAAAGCGGATCCCTCTGCTTGAATCTCCCGCATGGCGCTGGAGACGCGAAATCTCGAGTATTAGCCTGCCGTCCACTACCTAACCTGCCTACTCTCACTTACTCGACAATCATCGTGCCCTTTCCAGTTCCCTTACTACCGATAATCAACCAGTAGCTTCCCGTCTCTTCGCCTCTGACGATGCGGTCCACTATCGGTTGCTCCTGTCTTAGGATATGCGTCGGTATCTCCTCCTCCTCTTCCCCTTCGGTATCTTCATCGTTTGAAGTCGATCCTCCGGCCGGATCTGCTGGATCTAGCTCGGGCAAAGCCGTTTTCTTTTTCCTCTGCTGATATTTTCCCAGTTCGAGGACAGGGTCGTAGCCAGCTTCAAAGGCATGCATCATCTGCAGATGCAGAGTAGGCATGGTCAGTCAACCCCTCCTTATGATGAAGAAGGGTACGTACCTTGTTCAACACATAAGCTTTATACCATGCCAGATACCCTACTCCTCCGCCGAATCTGCCACAGGGCGTTACCCTCCAGCTCTTTCGGTGATCAGCAGCAAACTCACACTGCAGCCAAGCCTATCACCGTCGTCAACATCGCGCCAAACAAGGGATTATTGGACAGGTTCTGCAACATGTCCTTCCAATGCGATGCACCGCTACCCGATCCCCCGCCTTGCCCGCCCCCGGCACCACTTTGACCTGATCCTCGTTGGTCCCCATAGGGCGTTACTACAGGCTGAGGAACAGGAGGATTCGGCCACTGAGGGAGATCTGCTCGAATGGGGGAAGAATGGAAAGCGGCACGTCGGATAGTTTTCGGGTGGAGCAAGGTCTGGGATCTTTCGTAAGTGCGACGTTGAGAGAATTTAGCGAGGGATGCCGCGATTAACCTGGAGGAAGACATTGCTGTCTCTTTTTGTAACGTCGTCTAGCCGTCGAACAAGGCCAATATGTCGTGCGCGATACCAACTTGACGAGCTTGACGCGATAGTTGCGCCTGATCGGCGTTGCTGAATCTACATTTATCGCGCGAATTGTCTCCTAAAAGCCGCCTTCTCCCGCGCATCTATCCTGCAATAAACACTATTCGAGCCCGCTTTCAATCGAGGAGAGGGCCTGGTTGACAAGTTCCTCCGAAGATTCAGATCCTTTGCTCGCTTGGTCCTCTACAGACTGACGGATCTCGCAGTGACCCATAGCCGCAGCGTACCTGGATTCGACGGACCCGCTGTTCACAGCTTGACACACCGGTACTCAAAGCACCCCTCCACATACCTGCCATCAAACGTCCGGTACCCTGTCAATTCGGCACTTGTTCGCTACGCTCATCATCCACTCCTGACGGCAACACGTAATGGTATCCACCAGCGGACTCCCCAGCGCTCTGTCGGGCCCTGATTCGCCCGTTCGTACAATCGCTCTGGAACGCCTAAAGCTCAACGTCCCCGTTCTGGTCGCTTTCTACGTATGGATACACTCGGACTTCTATACCTTTATCCTTAAAAAGTCTTTCGGTATCCAGTTGATGCAAGTTGTCCTCAAGCTATGGGAAGTTGGGCAGGATAACAGGGTTCGTGGGCTGACGAGCGAGGCGGCGAGGCGTGAAAGGGCCAGTGAGGCATTTGAATGGGTGTTTGGTGAGGCTTCTTGACCACCGAGTCGGACGGCAGTTGAACTGAATACCATTTGCTACGCTTCAGAGACCCCCATCTATGCCATCCTCGTCTGGAACATTCTTCAAGCTCTCTATGCAATGTACACGAATGCAACAGCAACGCAATTGCTCAAGCTGGACAACAATTCAAATGCAGCAGCAGCACCGCTCGCGGCACCGGCTTCGGGGCCGAACCCCAACTCCAGAGTACGAGCTTCACTGGTGAGTAGTCGTTTTCCTGTGATTCGCTCGGCGTGATCGCTCAGCTGATACCTCCTCGTCCCTCAGACTCGCTCCCTTCCAGACTCCCCGATGAGCCATCCATCATTCCCGACAACCATGTCATCAGATTCCCTACGTCGACGGATAGCGCGTCAGTCGGAAAATAAACCCGAGGACACTAAGCAAAACAAACAGATCACTGCATCGAGCGATACCAAACATGCCGAACCCAGCCAATCCACCAGCTCGTCGAAAGATGCGGACCCGTCCCCCTCCGCCCTGCCCCTATCTAGACTACTGCAAACCCAGTCCCAACTCTCATCCTCGCAAACGCTTCGATCATCTCTTGGCCTTCTCGCCCCAAGTCCGAGCCTGACGAACTCATACCTCTCTCGCTCCGGCACCACCGAATCCCTCACGCAAACAACAGGCTTCAGCCTCCCCACTCCGGCCCACCCACAAAGTTCCGACTCGGACGACATTTACGTCTCCTCCTCGCTCCGTACATCGTCGTCGGGCCGAGGAAGACGATATCAGCCCCAAGAGAATGATCTCGGCGGGATCTCGTCGAATGCGCTACAGAGTTATCGGGCGCGGCATCCCGATGGTCCTCTGGGTCGGTCGATGGTGGGAAGCGGGGTCGATAGGGTACGGGTTTTGGGAGGGTATAGGGAGACCGGGAAGGAGGGAATGGCGAGGGAGGATGAGTACGATGGGCAGAAGAGGCAGATGGTTGTGGCGTAACGGCTGTTTGCACGGTTGTTGCTTTGCGCGTGTAGTCTGCGAGCTGTAGCTCGCTGGAGACCAGCCGGTTTCGAATTTATCATTTGCCAAGTTGGCATCAACGATGTGATGTTCAGATCTCCCATTCCGAGGCTGAACAGACCTCCTGAGCATTATGCATGCATCCGCTGACATCATCACGACCGGTGTGACCAGGCTAGGAGATTCTGAGATTCAAGAGATGTCTGAATTGAAATAAGCGTATCCTCCGTCTGTGCTGGATCTGTGTTACCTATCATGAAGGGAAGCCTTGGTGCCAGTCGTTCCCTCTACTTCGACCCTAGATGCCCACTTTGATTCTCCTCTCGGGTGAGTATGCATAGGGAGGGATTGTAGAGGTGGACGCGTTCTGACAGTGGCGACGCGTCTGATCTCGTAATTTACCGCACATGAAGGGGTGAAATATCGTTTAAGAGAAGACTAATGATCGACGAGACTCGGTGTTGTCTGATTATCTATCCCAGTCCTCCTTCTCACTGGATACACCTTTGCTGGCGTCTGACCTGGGTTCGTTCCTCATCTAACCACCTACCCTGAGAGGTCCCCAAGAAAGCACTCGACATGGCGAACTCAAAGTTGCGGAACATCATTATCAAGGTCCGTCTTCGCGACAGTTCGGCATGTCCCCTGTCAGACTAACGGGCCCCTCACGCACGCTTTCCAGGTGTTCTCGACAAAGTATTCGCTCACACTACCCACTCAGACTTTACTCTATATCGAAAATGTCATGCAAGAAGTGAGCACGCCTCGGCCCGGCAGAAAGTCGTTCCCTCGCTCTGGGCCTTAGCTACTATCTTTCGGCAGCATGATATCGGGGAGGAAGAGTGGCAAGCTGGGCTGGATCTACTCGCAAAGGAGTACCTGAAGGGTGAAGGTGAGCAGCGTCACACATCGCTCAGCGTGATGCAGACTGTCGGACTTACGATCGCATTCACGTAATAGATCCTTCGTCTCTGGTATCTCTCGATGCCTTGAAGGGAGCGTATGAATCGTTACAGCTCAAGGTGCCGTTTCCCGTCTTCTCAGCGACATTTAATCGGAGGCTGATACATGGTTCGCGCCATAGACCGATTTCAACGATGAGCCCTCGCAGAATTATGGCAGCCAGTCTCATAGCCACGGCTTGGCTCGCGGAATGGGTCACGATCCCCTGGATACTCATGTGGATTCCCACTTTCACGTCATCAACGCTTTTGATATTCCGGGGATGAGGTTTGACGCGGTTCGTGGGACATTTGTAACGTGAGTCCGAGGGTCTTTCTTTGGTGGACCAGCGTAGATTGGGAATCTGATACACTCTACAGACCGAACCACAAGCCTGCCATGGCGGGTCCCCCTTCAGGGAGAGCGGCGTTCCTCAGAGAAAGATGGGCTATCATCCGTCAGGTGAGTCCCGTGTGTTCTCGTTGTGCGACAGAGCCTTGACCTCCTGTGGCGTTAGCTTGTCTTGCGCAATGAAAATTTTACACCGCCTGTTATCGGCGGACACGACCGAGGGGAATACCTCAAGGTACGCTTGACTGTCCAACTGTGTTTCAAGATCAAGCTGATGCGCTTGCGTGCCTAGTTGACGTCTACGCGTAATCTCCTAGGTCGACAGGGGAAACTATTTTTGCTCTTCGGTATGCTCTCGAGAAACCCAGAGGGCAGATTGTGCCTTGAAGACGGCGAGGGCCTGGTTACGCTTGACATGGAGGACGCCGTGAGTGCGGTTCCCGCTCGTCGGCGGCGCAAATTATTCACCGTAGCTCCATGCGCGTTAGGTTCCGGGTGAAGGGTTGTTCACCGAAGGCTGTATGGTGCTGATTGAAGGGGAATACACGGTGGATGAGACTATAAGGGTGCTTGCGATGGGCCATCCACCTAGCGAAAAGCGAGAGGTCGCAAGGTGGGTTGAGCATGGCGTTATTGAAGCTATACTGAACGGGCGGTCCTCCAGAGGCATCTATGGACATATCGATTTTCTGGGCGTCGGCGCGACGTCGATCAAGGATGAGGTACGTCTACACGGACCCAAGCCGGAAATTCGACCGAGTTTGACCTCTTATGTTTCAGACGAAATTCCAATCTATTGTCGAAGCCAACGAGGATATCAGCTTTGTGATCTTGTCCGACCTCTGGCTAGATCACCCCAAGACGCTACCCAATTTGCGAAAAGTTTTTGCGGGGTATTCACAAGCGGAATTCCGTCCTTATGCATTTATCTTTTGCGGCGACTTTTCGACCAAGGGCTGGACAGGCGCAGACGACATTGATTCGTACGCGGGTATGTGGCCGTGCTCTTTTGTTTGGTGAAGATCGCCTGCTAACGTTGTCTTCTGGTCTCCGCCGCATCCTAGCCGGGTTCCAGGCTATGGGTGCTGCCATCCTCGAATACCCATTGCTTGCTGCGCATTGCCAATTCATCTTCGTCCCAGGCCCCAATGACCCTTGGTCTTCGACAACGCTACCTCGTCCGTCAATACCGGACACCTTCACCCAGTACATTCGGGATAAAATACCAAAAGCGATATTCACAAGTAACCCAGCTCGCATACAGTACTTTAACCAAGAGATAGTCATCTTTCGGGAGGATCTGATGGGCAGAATGCTGAGGAATCTTGTGAGCGTGAAAGACGAAGCGGGAGATATGCGAAGATTCGTAGGTCTTCCCTGCCGCTAAGATGGGAAAGTTCTGACGGCCACCTTTGGTAGTTGGTACAAACGATACTCGATCAAACACACCTCTCCCCCTTGGCTCTCAGTGTTCGTCCTACACTCTGGGAATGGGATCACACCCTGCGGCTGTACCCGATGCCTACGACGGTGAGTTCACGCGGCATACATATGGCACTAGGAAGCTGACACGATGGATCTGCAGGTAATACTCGCCGACAAGTATGAAAGGTATGATCTGACATACGAAGGCTGTCACGTATTCAATCCTGGCAGTTTCGTCGGGAACCAGTTTGAGTGGAGTGTATACTATCCCTCCACGGGTCGTTCGGAAAGCAGGCAAGTGGAATCGGACGTGCTGTTTATGATCGTGCTCATGTTGCACATCTAGCGCTTTGCCAGAAGACAATTAGGAAATATACCCCTTACACACAGATGCATAGTGCCCACCGTCTACAATCATCCTTCCTAACCACGTGTTTCATTGTATATTGTAGTAAATCACTGTGTAGCCATTATCCTGTCGAGGAAAGCCCAGACATGAGTTTGTGCGGGCGGAAGCGCAGCAACACTTAAGCGTTGGACGACGACGACGTCGGCCGGCTGTCGCGGTTCCTTTTAGGTGGAGAAGCTGCAGCCGAGAGGTTGAGCGGCCGCAAGCCTGTCTTTACTGCAGGATTCACGGCAGGTCCTGAAGCATTCAATCCGCGCGGGGAAGAAACCGCTTGCTGAATCGATGCGAGCTTGGAACCAAAAAAGCTGCCGAAACCGCCAATAGTGCCTCTGATATCAGGAAGGGCAGATGCCGAAGATGGCGAGGTGTCCGCGACGGGAACACTGCTGAGGACCGTTGTTCCGCTGCTCGGCTCCTTCACTGCATCTCCCATTGGAACCTCGCGCTCCCGCATCCGATTAGCTACCTCGCTACGAACCCCATCCAGTGCTCTGAACAGACTGGTAGATCCAGCAGCGAATGCAGTTCCGATCGCCTCGCGGGTTGGACCGAGTTGTTCTTGGATGTGCAGATCGTGGAATCCTTCTGTAGGTACAGTATCAATAAAGAGTAGCCGGAATCGTAGAATCTACGAACCCGCTAATCTTATTCCGATATCCGTAACAGCGCTAGTCTTGCCTTCGCAAGGATGTCTGTGCCACGAACAAGTCAATCCCAGTGGGCCACCGCTCGCTGGCTCGTTATGCGACTAGACGTACCGGGGTTCGCATATGTCAAACAATAGATCATCGGTAGATTTGTTCCAAGTATCGTAAGCCGCGGTGTCTCTGAACGCGTTCAGCCATTTTTCAGAATATGGTTGAGCAAAATTTGGCGGCACTTGCAGGGAAGGCATACTCCGGATCAGGCGCTATGAAATGCCAAACCGACGTGAATGCCACTCACCGCCTCCTGGCATGACGGTATTCTGGCCGGTTCTCATATAGTCTGAATACTTCAGCGTAGCAAGAACGCTGCAGATATATTCTTCGAATTTGCTGCGAAGGTCGTCATCACTACCTCGGAAGCTATACCAGGGTATCAGCACGTTTCTCCAAACATCTAGTTCGTTTGCAGCTTACACCATACCCATAGGTCGCGTTGGATCCGCCTGCAAGTGAATATCAGCTTGCATTCGCGCACTGAGCGATGCTATCACTGCTCTTACCGGATTCCATGTATCTTCCACCGACCGCACTACCTGGTCCATCCACGCTCGATCGCTAGAAGTCAGCGTGACCAGTTTCTCCACTTCTTTATCGTGAAATTCAAACGTATTCTGCTCGATCTAGATGTATCGTTTGCCGTTAATCCCGTGATTGAACAATTGCCAATTGTGGAACCTACATTAATGAGCAAGTCAAATTGACAGTCCCTTTGTTGGGTGACGATACTGTTGGTGGTTCCCACCAACCAGGACTTTGCAGTCAACATGTCAATCTGCTGTAACGGCAAGTAGGGCTGAAAAAACGAGTCCTAGAAGAGAAGTCGCGTTAATTCCTTTGCTCTTCACACGTACCGAGATGTTAGACACGCACCTTGCCAAAGGTATGCAGCGGCAATCCCATATACCTCAAAAGGCTATTCCTATCGCTTGTACGGAGCGACGTGGGCTTCTTTGCGGCCGCCGTGCGAAAGTCGAGAGATGGATCTCCTGCATCTGCGAGATTCAACAAGAGTCCTGCAGGCCCATCAAACAAAGCATTAAAACTTCGGTACATCCTGCTATGGCTCGGGTGGTCTCACCTGGCATCAGTGATATGAGAGAGTACTGATATGTGCACAATTTTTCGACTGGGTATCCGTAGAACAGTATCTACCGTACCAGGAGAACGCAACGGGTAAGAGTACATCCTGTATATTGGTTAGACAAGGCTTACCCGCTTCTGTAGCATCATCATCTTGACCAGGGTAAGCGTCCGATGCCGAAACTTGTACAAAAAGTCACGGAGGCTCGTTCCTTGTAATCTCAACCAAATCAGTCAGGTGAGAAGGAGGAAGGGATACCAGAACGTGACTTACCTATGTACATCCCGCCTTCGCTGTCCTTGCCTTTTAGTCCGATCTCCAGACTAGAATAGAATTGCGGCAACAAGTCGGTTTGCGAGAAATCCCTAAGAGGGGAAGGGTTGAGCATGAGCTTTGCCCGTTTAGGAAACTATCTGATGACCGTACCGCTGTGCGAAGAACGCTCGAGTTACCACCCCGAGCTTATCCCTACACCAAAGCGAGCAAAAGAACAATCCATCAATCCTCCCTTCAACCGAAAGTCTGGCTCTTCATTATGCATACCTAATTGGACCCTATTCATTGGCAAACAGGTAAATCAGCCGTGCGAGAGACGGCGCTTCCGAGGCACTCTATGGAGATACTTACGAATACGGGACGCGAAGCGAGCACCACCACGGCTTTTTGTACTGTACTTCGGGTGACGTCTGGCGTGCGTTGTACGAGGTCGCATGCTGCGATTTGTCGGTTGCACCTACGAGATAAACCCACGTGAGTATTGATGTCCTACGAACGAGATGATGCGGAAGGGGACTTACGAGATGCCAAAGAGGGTACGGTTGGCGGGGAGGGTTTTGGTTTCATCCTCGTCGTCGCCATTGTGAGATCCAGTTTCTGGTGGAGAGTAGACGCAATGCTGTTGCCGTTGACGAGATCAGGTCGTTTGTAGTCTTCTGCATTTCGATAACGATAGACTCACAAAGTACGAATAGTCCTCCTCGCTCTATCGCACGCCAAACAAGCACGAACAAAATTCAACCCCCCGTTTCTCCACCTCCCTTCGCCCAAAGCAGACTCACCAAGTGCGCACCATCCGGCAATGCCAGGAACGGCAAGAGCCGTGTCAACTCTTCGTCATGCTGTAGCGCCCTCGTCAAGGAATCAGGGTACGACCATTCCACTGTCGGTCCCATGAGGTGGTTGAAATCCACTACGGCGACACCGAGCACGACGCGTTGTTGCGGTTCTTCTGTATTGTCGTTTTGCCAGTCGAGCCTTGAGGTGGGATCGCATCTCAATGACCCGCTATCCACGGGAGTTGCGTTGGGTCCTGTTGTGGGTCCTGTTACCACACTCGAGGAATCGACGTCCCCTGCCTTCTCGTCATCGTCGCGCATGAAGTTCTTGCTCTCCAATGAGTCCGATCTGGAGTTCACAAGATGCTGCACCGACGATCGGGACTGGTTGAATGGGTTCTGTGAAGGTGGTGGATACGATGTTGCACCTGGTGCCAGCGACGAAGCAGCGATATCCTGGTCATCGGGAAAGCTCGGTTCGCGGTATTCCGCAGCGTTCGTGGACGTGTTCTGTGCGGGAGAGGACCAAGGGTTGTCGGCCTCTGAAGAGGGTGTCATTGTAAAAGGATGGCGAGCGGGAAAGTGGATGAAGAACCCGAGGTGGCTTCGGAGAATGGAATAGATCAAGAGGTTGATACTCGGTACATTCGTCATATGTCAAGTTCGATCGCGATTTCTTGTCCAAACAAGCTGAGACAAGGAGGAATCCTGATTTCTTGTTGGCGGTTTGGCGGTTTGGATCGACTTGATTCTCTTCCATCGTCCTACTCCAACATTCTCTCCTCCCTCCTGGACCACATGAGACACGCCACCACACTCCTCCGTGCAGCTAGGGGCGCCTCGCGGATCGCCCCGCAGCGCTACGAGTACCGGTCCCCCGACTTCCAAGTTGATCACCTTGTCGTCGGGGGTGGTGTCATCGGCCTCGCCTGTGCCGCAAAGTTGACGACTGCCTTGCCGGAGAAGACCACCTATCTGGTGGAAAGACATCGCAAGGTACAGCCTTTCTGACCCTCGCTACTTGTATGACCTGGAGCTGTCGCGCTGATCGGTACGCGACGTTTGGCTGCGCAGATTGGACAGGAAACAAGGTGTGTTTCCTACCGGATCGGGAGGGGGTCGTTGCTTATATACGAAACATTTTGGCAGCTCTCGCAATTCTGAAGTTATCCACGCGGGGATATATTACCCCCTCAATTCGCTCAAATCGCAATATTGTGTCAGAGGGCGAGAACTATTATATGAACGGTGCGAGAGATTAGGTATAGGACATAAGAAAACGGGGAAAGTAAGCAGCAGATTTCCCGCCCTCCATCTTGCAACGTATCCCGAACCCCGCCGCCGACGCATCTTGTCCGTTTAGTTGATCCTAGCCACATCGAAAGACCAAATCCAATACCTCGACCTCCTCCACGCTCAACTCCAACACCCAATCCTCGAATCACCCACACACTCCCCGCTCACACGAACCGGTGTCCCGACCTACTTCCTCGGCCCTAACGACGCACAAGACCTCGAACCGGACTTGGGACCCAACGTCCTGGCAGCGTTGCTTAGTACCGAGAGTGGGATTGTGGATTCCCATGGGTTGATGGAAAGTCTCGAAATGGAGATCAAGGGGGACATTGTTGCGCCGACGGCGGGAGGTGATTCGGGAAGCGTGGTGTTGGGCACCAAGGTGGTTAGGATTGATCCATGGAGGGACGAATCGGGTGGTAAGAGCTCACTTCACCCCGTGCAGGGGCTTGACCTAACGCCATGGCTTATAGGGAAATCGTCTGGCCCGGGAAAAGGATGGGTCGTGCAGACCCTGACAGAAGGATCTACACAACCCGATACGATCCTCACACAAGCTCTCGTTCTCTCTGCCGGACTGAGCTGTGTCCATCTTCTTAACCCGCTGCTACCTCCCTCCGAGCGCTTGAAGGCTTATTACGCCAAGGGTAACGAACCCGTGTGCAGATCCGATCCGGCGCCGTGCTTATGCGTGCCTTCCAGGGTCCTATCTGTCTTATAAAGGCCCAGGAGTCAAATCCGTGAAAAGGCTGCTGTATCCATGCCCACAAGAGGGTTTAACCGGACTCGGCACACATCTCGTAAGTTGTTTGAACCGCCCTTACGTCTTTAATTTGCTCATCCTGAATACTAGACGATCGATCTCGCAGGGAATATCAAGTTCGGACCAGACGTTGAGCATCTCTTTGCAACCAGTGAATCGGCGACGCTTACGGGAGGAAGAGAGGAGCAGGAAGATCCGGATTGGTGGCAGGAGCATTTGGAGCCATCTGCGGAACGCAAAGCCGAGATGTGTCGAGCGATTCAGGATTACGTACGTTAATTTCCTCATGGGCCGCTGTTCTCCATTTGGAGCCGGCACTGACGCTAACACCATCCTCTCGTGATACAGCTACCAGATATCGACCCAGAAGGCCTCACACCTGACTATGCAGGCATTCGACCCAACTTATCCCCGCCCGGCAGTCCTTTTACCGACTTTCATATCAGCTATGACCCGCAAGCTCGGCCGGGGTTGATCGCGTTGTGTGGGTTTAATTCGCCCGGGTTGACGAGTAGTCTTGCGGTCGCAGAGGATGTGGAGGAGATGATACGGCAGGATTACTGGGGTTTGCCGTAGCCGCACGAGCGGTGGAGTGGCTCTAGGCAGTCCGATAGTTCGGGCTGATGGATGACATCTTGTTTTGTCAGTAGAGTCATGAGGCCTGTTGTCCCAATGTTAGACCTGCCAGGTACTGGTTGCTTCGGCCGTCTACCTTTGAGCTGTCCTAACAGACGTCCTTTGTTGCCCCTGTTACACCTGGCATCTCATCCTTGGCCTCGCTTCACGATTTGCTCATATATGCCGGGCATCTAGATGCAGCTGTCGAAACCATGCCAATAACGCTAGCTCCACCTCCCGTATCCTGCACTGCTCTGAATGTCTACTCCTGTCGCGGAAATCCACATGTCGTCCGACGTCGTCGCGCACCGACCTAGGTAAGCTACTGAAACGGCGTATTCTCCCTTTAAGCGATTGCTAACGTTTTCCTCCTTATGACAGCAATGAAACTCTTGCTCCTGATGTCGCTGGAAAGTTGAAACAGTGGAAGGAGATGGAGCGCAATGTCGATGCTTTGTCAAGCGGATCTCCAGTCAACTTCGTCGACGACGCCTCTACCCCGCATCCTGAGAACGGCGAGGTGACTGCGAATTCCTACAAAGTCGTCTACAATCGTCGATGCTGGGACCAACTCGTCCACCCGCAACGGAGAGATCGCCAAGTCTTCCGACTCTCCCACCAGCAAGGTTCCATCCCGAGAGCTGTGTCTGATGCTGACAAAGAAGTGCAAGGAAGCCAAAAAGAAGGAAGCCCTCGGACACGCAGAGGCGTCGGATAACAAGACGGGGAAGATTGTACGAGATGATCAACGACGTGGAGTTCAACAGGAACGAACCGCAAACTGTAAGTTTCTCCTGGACTGAAGGCGGTCCTCCTAGGCTCCTGCTGCTCGTACTTGAATACTGAGATCAGTCGTCGTGGTGCTTACTGGGCGAATCAGCATCGAAGCCCATGGTCAGGGAGACTCTTAGAAAGGGTCCTGGCGGGGTGGACGAAATCTTCACAAAGGAAGTCTTCGATGAGCGAGGTCGCCTTGTGTGGCAAAGAGTAGTCCACGGTTTCCGCGGGGCGGCGAAGAAGGAAAATGAATCCAGAACGTCGTCAGCTACTGACCTAGCTCTTTTTGCTGGTGGCCACTTCTCCGGAGAGACCACGAAGCCGGAGGGAAAGTTCAAACAAAGTACCGATGGAGCGAAAAAGGGAGCGAAAAAGGATAAGATCCACCTTCTCGCCGACGGAATCTCTCCAGAAGAAAAACTCTCAGCCTCAGGGAAAGTCATCAAGAATCCCAAGACTTTGATAGGCATGATGACCAACGTTTTGAAATTCGTCGGAGAGTTGGAAGATGCCTCTATCAAGGACAACAGAATGCGACAAAAGACCGTGTTGAACGAGTACCGGGAATTGTCCCGGCTCTTCATGATCTCCCAAGCGGGATTAGTCCTGGCTTTCATGTTCCTCGGTCTCATCTTCATCAATGTCTTTGCATTGTTGTTCGTTGTTGTACTATTTGCCACTCGATGAGTAGAGGCTCGGGTGTTCCGAGTCTCAATGTCAAAACGCTGATTAGGTCGTCTCGCTAGTACAATATCAAGCTTGTAGGTGGCTTTCGTCGTGATTACCTTGTTGCATTTATGTAAAAGGTAGATGAAACATAAGGATTAGGAAGAGTGAACTGAATTGGCCGCGAATCACTAGAAAACTCGTCGCTGCAGCTGTCCCTGCCCTTGATCAAAATCATGCCATCACGTATTGTCGCAGTGAAATCGCTGTCAAACAATGAGGGGCCATTCAGCCAAGTGGTGAGAGTGTAGTACAGAATCCGTGTTGTTACCAGAGCCAAAAAAACACGATCCAGTGTGTCCTGACCCGGGTTCGAGTCCGGGTTGGGTCGCCTTGCATTTGCGATTCCGTCTACGTCCGGTCTGGCAAGCCGGATGCTCTACCGTGGTTAGTACATCATCAAAAAGATGAATAGAACACCAATAGAAAGAACATTGGAAAACCACACACCAGTATTGGCGACGTGCGACCTCTTAGCATCCCAATTCCTCCTGGCTGAACTCGGAGCCAGGATCGGATTGGTTGCGGAAAGTAAATGGTCTACAACCATCGACTTTTTTGCCGCTTCGACTCTGTCTCATAGCCCTTGGCGTTCGTCCAGTGAGCGGCTGGGTGGTGGAACGATTTTTGTCCTATAGGATGGCTAGGCTTGCACCATCAGGTGGTGAGCTGTCGCCATTCTCCACCCAACATGCGATTAGGGCACCATATCACAGTGATCTATGCTCTCCCTGCAAGCTATGTCGTCACTCCCATCGGCTCGGGATCTTATAGCGAAGGAAGTATAAGATTAGAAGAATACACTATCTTGACATCTTCTCGTCCGGGAGCCCATATTTGATCAGACCGGATGAAAGCCTGGAAGCGCCATCTAGCAGACATCAAAAATGATGGGAGTTGCGACTCTCCTTTCCTTGATGCGCAAGGGAACAATCAGGAGATGTTTTCATGAATCGTCGATCTCTCCTTCCTCCCGAAAGGGACATATCCAAAGATGAAGTCGGTCAATAGGGTTGGGACAAATCGACAAAGTCCTTTGACCTTTCCAAGGGAGCTTTTGAACTCGGCCCCATCAGGAAATATACTGCCCAGATCCTTTTGCAACCGCCGCATCTTTCACGGCCCTTGATGGCAACTATTTGCATGCTCGACTCAAGGAAATTCAGCCAATGATCAGCGCGATGCAACGTGGCATCAGCGCCTTTCCGATAGGTGTCTAACCATTTCTAGGTATTGATCATTGATGAAAATCGTCTGATCTCCTCAATAACATCCTCCGTCAACAGGCCCGCGACTTCCTTGATCGACAAGCTGTCCAAGTTCGATACATCCTACAATCGTCTGATTCTCGTTGCAACGTCAGATACTGCTCAAGGATCAGCCCACCAACTACATCCCCAAGTCTCGAAATAGTAGACATCCTCGGCAGTCCCGGTTGCGCACTATCCGTCGAGATGAGGGTCCCGAGCGAATGTCTTGGTGGTGAATTCCGTTTCTTGTTGTTGTGGTGAGTGTGATACGTGGCATGATCCGAATACGGAACGAGCCCGCCTGTACTGACTTGCAGGCATTTATTCTCGCTATAGCTCGCTGTCGTTTTTCACTCTGTCATCGGGCCTCGTAATCGACGATAGTCGCTGGAGCACCCACGCCTTGCAGCTCTCGGATGGGTGGAACATGCTCCGACCGGATCAAAGTGAAGCCATCGATACCTTTCAAGTTGAGCTGATGCGACCCCTTTTGCTACTCTTCTACAACCAAAGTATAAGGTAAGTGCTCTTCTTGGACAAAGGGGAAACCAGTGCTGAGACTCCCTCAGCTGGACGGCCCGCAAGAATGCTAATTTTACCATTCGTTTCACTGGCTCGTCCATCTCCGTCGTCGGTGCAAAAGGTCCTTCCGCCTCCGAATGCACGATCATACTCGACGGTTCAAGAGTCGCAACGGCGGACGCCAGGGCCAGCCAATTTATGGCTAATCAATCCCTGTTTTTCCGCGATGGGCTGAATCTTGAAATTGAACACAATCTCACCGTCGTAAACTCTGGAGAAGGGTTCCTATACTTTGACTACGCCAATGTCACGGCCACCCAGTAAGTTTAGTAAAAGTCATATGGGAAGGTGTACTGATCCAAGTTATGCGTATACTCTACGGGTCTACTCTATCAGACAGGCCACCAGCTCCATTCTTCCCGACTCTCAAAGCGCCGCCTCTGCCCTACCGGCGCAGCCCACTGTATCGGTAGGTCTTCCCCCAACCGGAAATGCGGGAATTGCCAGCACCATGCTGCAGCAGTTGTCCCAGCCCTATCATTTCGTGTGGAATGGACAGATCTACTGTAAGTCAATGTTTGTTCCATCGAGCCAAGCGGGTTCAAGCTTATATGTAAGGCGTTTCGCATCTTTGCAGTCGTAATCGTCTTCGCAGCCATCATGACGCTGCTCTTGCTAGTGTTGATTTTAGCACACGTCCGCCAGGAATCCAAGGCCAAATCAGAGCGCGGCCGTAAAAGCTTCATCCCGGAACGCTCATCCAGGCATTTTCAACCTCTAAAGAGACACATATGGACCCCCAAAGGACAGCTTCGCAAGAGTAAAATCTCGAGTCCCGTCGCAGACATGCAATCGTCGCCAACCGGTGTTCACCGAGGGCAAGAGGCAGCAGATCTCAACCTGCTGACGTGGAACGACCGCCCACGTCTACAGCCTAGGGATATGCTTACCGACGATGCCGCGTCGGAAACGTCGGGACCGCAAAGAAAGAAGATGACTTTGGCGGATGCTCTCAAGGAGGATAGGGCGTTCCCGCCGGCTAGTAATGGAGGAGCGCTGCACGGTACCGGACGTAACGTCTTTTAGGAGTTAGCCCCGGACACAATGCACAGGCGAATATACCATAATATGTGCCATGCCTATCCCCTGACCGCCTTTCCGAATATATTTCCTGCTGCAGAGGTTTCTTCTGATAAAGGTGACATTCATCCATTCTCATAGACTACCGGCGCCGACGTCAAGAACTCTGCCGGTGGCCTTCCTATCGATGATAAGACTCCACGTGGGCTTGAATTTGGCCCGTCCCGTTGGCCAAAGACGGCGTGACCTCCATTCCATAGGGCAGTTCTGGCTCGTCTTCGGCAGGCTGATACGGTCCTTCCGCATAGGGCAGGGAGGGCGTCCAATCATCTTCGCCAGCCGCATCTTCGGATGTGGCAGATGGTGTGCGCTCACGCTCGTAGACAGGATAAGGTTGGGGTACGACCGCGACAGGGGCAATTGAAGCCGGATCGGGAGAAGAGGCCGTCTTTGGCGGCGACGATTGCGCGTACTCTGGACGTGGCTGGCTGAACTCGGCAGTGACCGGGGTGTCCGGCGCGGGCGTACCTCCAGGTGTACCGCGATCCTGAATCATGGTGGCAAGGAATGCCAAAGGGCGAGCTTCCGAGGCTGGCACGGAACCGGTGGTCGATGGCACAGCAGAGGACGCCCGGGAAATGGGCGTTGAAGCCTGTAGAGCGGCTCCCAGCGACCCTTTTTTCCCGGCCGCCTTGGTGCCCTTGAACCCGCCATTGGTCTTGACCTTTTTCTTTGCTTCTGCGGCTCTCTCACGACGAAGCAGATCCGTAAGCTCGTCTTCGTCTGCGCGGTCGTACCGGGTCTCTTCATCGCAAAACTCTTGCCACTGTTCAATCAGTGGCCGCGGGATGATGGGTTCTTGAAATCCGTCCCGTCCCATCTTGAAGCCGAGATTCCAGCTCATCGGGTCGACCGGCGCCATCCAATCCGGTCCGGCGTGGAATCGAACTTTACCGCCACCGAAACAAGAGATGAATGGGTAGTATCCGAGCGTTCCATCATCGTTGGTGTTCTCCCGGTCCCTAAGTGAAGCTTCAAGCGCACCAAGCTTCTTGATCAATACAGCCTTGCTGGCAATCTCAGCCTCGGTCTGTCGCAGCGGCAAGAAATCAAAGATGTTTTCAAACGCGGGCGTCGAAGCCATTGGTTTGCCATTGAGGAAGAAACTGATCTTGCTTCCATGCAAACGTGGCAATGCCCGGGGTTTAGGTGGTCGATTCTCGTCGTCGCTATCATCGCCGTACTCGCCGTCGTCGTTGGGCTTCCTCCTCCCGCCGCTCATAGCCTTCCTGCGGACGGCTTTTCCCGCTTGTTTGCCCTTTGACTTGGACTTTGCTGCCTTGGCCTTTATCGGGGACGTCACGCGACCAGCCGAGGTGCTCTGGGAAGCCGTTCCTTCGCCCGAAACATTGGAGATACCACCGTTCACCTCGACCGGTGGCACTACTGCTCTGCCATCTCGCGCGACCAGGGCCTCCATTTCCTTGGGCACGGTATACTCCATCGATTCGAAATACAGCTGGCCCTTATACCGAATCGGGATCCGTTTCCGCTTGATCGAAGACGGGTCGTATTCGTCTCGTCCGCTCACCGCCGTGTCCCGCATGTGCCCTTTACTCATACGATCTTGTTTCCCCCCTTCACCATCCAAGCCGTCCTCCTCGACAGGATCGGGCAACGAGATCAAACAACCCACCACATCCCCCGTCCCGAACCCACCCTTGTCGGAATACGCTTTCGGCCGGGACAGTGTTACCTTCTCCCCCGTCGCGTCTCTGATTCCGTACGAGTAGGCATCGAGCCCACAGGGTCCGTTGACGGGTGCTTCTCGCCGTGCCCAGCCGATCCGGACGTGCGCTCCGTCTGAAGAGGCGCTCGCTGGAGTGCTTGATGCGCCATGAGCGTGAGATGACGCTGGGCGATCCAGCGCAAACGATCCCGATGAATCGACGAGTCGGTTCCTCGATCCTGCCGAGCCCCAGCCCATCCGTTCACTAACCGGGCCCCTGACACCGCCCTTTCCCTGATCTGTCCTCTTTTCACCTCCAGCTGCGCCAGTACTCTTCCCCTCTCCTCCACCTTGCAAGACCAAACACTCGAAATACCAGGCCCCCTTTCGGACCGGAACGTTCCCCCTAACGCTACGGAACCCCTTTTCCGCGGTACAGGTCATGGCCGAAGGCGAGATCTTGAGATACAACGAGCGATCGAGCCAATCCAAGTGAACAGGAGACGTCTGTGAAATCGACTCGGATGAAGCTGCCGTATCGTCTCGTGCGGCGTACGGGGTGCGAAGGGCTGGGATGCGACGATAAAATGGGTGCGTGGCGGAGGGTGAGGGGATTGGAGAGGGTCCACATGGAATATAGCGGAATCCTTCGGGGACAAGGCAGATAAGTGATCGACCTCACGCGTGCGAAAAGCATAAGACTTGCCTTGCTTGTTCATTGGAAGATCAGTCCATGAATAACACTCTTCCTCCAAGACGATCTCGTCCTGTCCTCCATTGCCTTCCGCAGCCTTACGTCGAATGTCGACCTCGACCCCAGGTAGGCATGACCACGTCCTCTCCCTTGGTCCAGACCCACCGACGTCGCCAGATCCCGGAAGGCGGGTTCCCATTCGTGCGTAATGCGAAGACGGATGTTGCTTTGTCGGCGGCGGAAGAGCATTTTCCGGATCCATTATTTCTTCGGACTTGACGCGGACGTCGAGTGCTGGAGGGTCATGAGCCTGCAGGGCCGACGACGCGATCTCCTCTTTCTGAAATGGTGGATTCGTTGTCGGGCCAACGCCAGGATCCAGTGCAACGCCTCTTGCCAAATCCGCCGGAGCGGTCCATCCTGCAATTTTTCGTTTCACGCCCCTATTCTCCGTCTCGAAGAAAGGAGAGGCAGGCACGGACGAGGATTGTCCATCGGATCGATGAGCAGGGATTGCGAATTGCTGGTGCAGGTCTCTGCTAGGCGACTGAAGGACACTCGGAAGTGGCTCTTTTTTGAGCGGTGATTCCTCAAACGCCCGATTGGAGGCCAAGAGGAGGGCGTGGAGGTTCATCTCTGGTTTACAGCGTAATCCCTGCGAGGAACAGGTTGAACGCAGCTGTCACCAGTTAACGATTCCTTCAACGCAAAGCAGAGACGCAGACAGAAGCCAGGACGCGTTTCCCAAATTCGCGCGCATATTGATGGACAATTATAAAGCGAAGTGAATAATATAAATTCTGCATATTCGCGCATGGATTAGGGCAAATACCAAATACCAAATACAACTTCCTTAATTGTGCTTGTCGCTTTCGACGATAATGATAAGATACATTAGTCCCAGTTATTGATAGCCAGAGAGTGCAGATCGATGAGAAAGTCATTGTACAGGGTTCGGTCCGGATCGATGGCTGTCTGAGCCGACATGGCGGCGCTGCCAGTGCCCAGTGAAGAAGTACTGAAGCGGTGGGACGCTCGGGGATCCACTTTACACTGGAGATTGAGCATGTGGTTGTATTCGTCGAACGAGAATTCGGGTTTCTTTGTCTGAAGGTCTTCCAACATGGCCTTTTGAAAAGTGATGGCTCATGTCAACAAGATAGCAGAGAGAACATATGGTTGGCTCACCTTTGGTCCGACGTCGTATAGCTGCCAATATCCTCGAGCTCTACCCAAAAAGGAATCTTCTGTACCATCGGTAATGTTCCGCAGCGTTTGTTGAATGGCAAGGATATTACGTTGTATCTTGTAGACGCCCAACTGGGTGGCAAAGCGCACAAACCGCCCCGTGGAAACCATTATTTGATCGGCCAGCGCCCCCAGGCCGCAGAAGAGGAACCTGAGCTGTAGGTGGTTAGCGTACGGAAACTGTGCCTTCTCCTGCGACTGACTTGACGTCTTCCTCTGGCAACAAGGACACTATGACAGCATGGCTTTCACCGAGGTCCGCCGTGAGATCCAGGATGTATGGATCGGGTTCATCCGCTTCGTTCTCTATTCGATAGTTGCCCTTCATGGTTCGAAGCCAGTCAGTCCCGGCCAACCTGCGTTCAGGCAGTGCGACAAACCTTGCTCATGGATAATTCACAGAAATGCATCATTCGGCATCTGAGCTCGGCTCGGATGGTGAAGAGCACCAAGTCACCCAGCTGGTCGTATGTAGAAAGAATGGCGTCGAAACGTCTAGACCTCACGCGTTAGGACTGCGTTAGGACATTCACAGAAAGAGGAACCCACTGGGCCATGGCGGGGGATAGTTCCAAAGGAGGCGAAGAGTTTGATCCCGGTGTGGGAATGAGCGACTGTCGAAGGTAGCGGTTAGCGCAGACAAGCCACATAACAAGTCATCGCTCATACCAATCGCTTGGTTGTCTTTGTTGCCAACGGGGAAGAGCCGTCACTCGCCACGATCTTCAATCTATTGAGCTGGGACACTAGCCAGCGCTATGGTAAGGTTCACGGTAAGTGGACGAGGTCAATATTGCCCCGGCGAAACGTACTATGCTGTAATATAACTGCGATAGCCCTTCGATCTTGGCGCGTCCACCGATGAGATCCTTCTCCGTCACGGATTTGCCGGCATGCAGATTAAGTTCGATACGAGTCTCTTGGCGGACGAGTTCTCGTCGACGCTCCTCGTCTTGCAGCTATGGAAAGACTAGTAAGACTCGACGCAATACTGGATAAAGCCCTGAGAAGGTGCAACTCACCGGCGTATTCTGCAATTCTTCTAGACAAGCGACGATCTCATCTCGCTGAGCCCAAGTAGCCGCCAATGGCTGTTCGGCCCCGCCGTAGGAATTTCCAGTTACCAAATCTGCGCAGGTGATCAGTAGCGAGCCCAAGAAAGCAAGGAACCAGGTATCGGCATACCTCTATAATGTGTGCTGCACCGCTGGTAGTACCGTACGATGACTCCTATAATCAATCGAGAGTAGTTTTCTTGCTGGAACGGCGTATGGGAAAGCATGGAACATAGGCTGTTTACGAGTGCCATGACGTCGGTGACAGACTACGGGAAGTGCGTCAGCGGTGCGCAGCGCGCATCAACCAAATCTCCTGTTCTCACCTTGACTATGGGATGTGCACTCCAGGTTTCCCAGGAGAGGTCCACCAAGAATGCGTCTGAGGCTGGATGACGGCAGACTCAGCACTATGGGTACATCTCACTAATAGTTCGCTCACCATTGACGGCAGTTTGCAGAATGCCAGTAACCTTGTTCTCCAATTGTGGCAGGTAGACCCTGACCACAAAGTCATCCATAAAGGAACCAATGACCTCGGCTTCATCGTCAAGCGAACTCATTCCAGCCACCTTTTTGGTACTGGCGACGAAGGAGAGATACGGCTGGAACAGGATGCGAGCGCTGAAGGGATTTGGCTTGACGAGTAGTCGGTACTGGCGCGATTTCCTTGATGTCGGGTCAAGGTTGATGGAGGTCACTGTGATACCATTCTGCACACCCTTTTCGGCAAGCGTCACCAATCCCGGTGCATATGCTTTCATGGCGGCGTCCACCTTGCTTTGATAAGTCTGCAGATCCTTTTCTAGGACCTGCAAATCCGTATCGCCGAAACGGAATACGACCTGACGTATGCAAGGGTGAGCGAATGGAGCGACGTGATTGCAGACTCGCTCACTTTATGCCTATCCCGTGCGGATTTACTGTCCTTTAAAACTTCATTGATCGTTGTCAAAGGCTTGATGTTTGAATCGGTACCTCGGTCTTGATCCGTGAGGTAGTCGTGCATCAGCGTGCGCACCTGAAAGCGTAACAAGCCAGTTAGGAGATGCCTCCCCATGGACCACATGGACCGCACCTCTTTCTGCATGGGCTTAATCACCTCCTCCATAGGAATTGCAATGACCGGCTGGCTCTGGGACTGGCCGGGTCGCTGATGAGATCAACGCAAAACCGAGCGCCGAAATTCTTAGCCTACACAGTAGACAGATCTCAAGCGCCACTGGCTTACCATGCCTATCCTACCGACAATCTCACTCACGACTCGATGTCCCTCTACGACCGCACGCAGTTTCGAGTAGACCGTCCAGAAAAGGTCCAGCAAAGTTTCCGCCTGGTCAGCCGAGTCGCTTTGATCAAGCAGATCGTTCCGCAAGCGAGGGGGCTTCCCTATCCTCTGGATCGCTGTGGCGGAAGATGCAGACGATGCAGACATCGAAGCTCTGCTGGTACCTTCGATGATGGTCTGGAGTCGCATAGACTGGAAATCGGCCTGCCGCATATCCATTCTATACCGGGAAGACATGATCAGACGACCTATCCCACCAACCCGTGAAGAGCACCCACCTCTCGGCCACCTCGTCAATCGTCGCCTCAATCAACGAATTCAACTCTGACCCGATTCTCGCACCAACAACCTCGAGCGCATGTCCCAACTTGCCCAAGATTGACAGACTTTCCAAGATGACCTCGATGTATGCAAACGAATCTTGTTCCGGGTTGAGTACTTTTGCCTTGCCCGTCTCATTCCCGCCGGCCAAAATACCCCCCATGGACGATGCGGAAGCCGAGAGTCCCATTCCCGATGCGCGGAGGCGGTTCCTTTGTTGCGGAATGGCGGGAAGGTCGAGCAGCTCAGCGTCGGAGAGGTAAAGTATTGGGTCGCGGAGGGGTTTCATGCTCAAATTTACCAGAAAGCGGGACAGACGGGTGCCCATCCTATCCCCCGGGTTGGCTATCGTCGGCGTTGGCTCGGTCGCTGCTGAAAAGCCATCAAGCGTATCGTCGGCGTTGTATTTCGGCACAATCACTAGAGTGCAAGTGTGAGCGGATGTAGTGGAGACGACACGTAAAAAACACCTACTCTCCGTCTGTCCCGGTTGATATACCGCCCACCGCGACTCGCTATACGCCGTTTTCAGATAAAGATGGTTGCATAGCTCCTCTATCAGGATCTCCATTAGCGCCTAGCCGCACAAGGAGTCAGCTGAGCCAGACGACGCCACGCGCGATCCAACGCACCGTCTTCTGTGCCTGCAAGTAGACGCGCAACTCGCCCAGTGCCTCGATCTCGAGCATCTCCTCGCGATCGATCGTCTTCAAGCTTCTCGTCAATATCAACGACGCCTGGAGAAACTTGCGATCCCCAATCAACGATTCCAGCCGTTCGGGGACTTTATTTAGGTTTTCGCTATCGGCCACACAGATCAGCTTTATAAGACGCGACGCGCGGTATGACGGACGGACGTACATCGTATCCAACAACTTCAAGGTATCCCTCAACAACCTCTCCTTGTTCCAAAGCACCGCCATCTCCCCCCTCTTCCCCCGCGCCTGCTGCGGTCCCGCATTATCCATCCCCGCCGCGCCACCGGCCAACAACTCCTTCCCCTGCCTCAAGCCCTTCTTGGTCTCTTGAATGACCCCTTGCAGCTCTCCAAGTGCGGCCGAGAGTTCTGCGTGTGCGGGGAGGGAATTTGCGTACGTCTGGTAGTGGGAACGGACAGTTTGGGAGAGGGAAGAGGTGAGGTGTTGGTGAATTTGAAGGAAGCGGTGGAGGCTTTGCTCGTTGTCGGCTTGTTGGCGGGAGTTTGGTTCTGGAGGGGATAAGAGGGCTAGGGCGAGACTTGTTGGTGCGAACTGAGGCGTGGGTTGTTAGTATTCGCGATCGGGTTGCGAGGGCAGATACGTACGTCCGGGTTAAGGACTTGGGGAAAGTCTCTTTTGATCCTCCGTAGGACGGCTGCAGCCAAACCCGTCAAAATCCTTGCTCGACGTGAGCAAAATGAGACCCACCATCAACATCACCAAAATCCCCCCCTCCCTTGCCAATCAGCAACACCTCTTCTTCCCCGCGCTTCTGTCCACTCCTCGTCGTCGTCCCACCCCTCTGAGCCTTTGTAAACGCATCCACCACACCAAGCATCTTATTCTCCCTCTCCCCCGAACGTCCAAGCTGCCCCTGCTGAATCTCCATCATCTGTGAACGCTGGTTACGTTCTTGTTCCCAGACGGCTGCACCGGAAGGCTGGATGCCGACCGGAGTGGGAGGTTCCATGGGTGATATCGGTGGTTCATGTGGATGTGTTCGTGGAAGGTTGTTGTTGGTGAGTGACGAGGGAACCGATGGATGAAGCGTCGGTCTCGTTGCGTCCCCGCCGACAGGGGGAATCTGATACCTCTCTTCCCCACGATGATCGACTTCCGCATTCCCCTCATGACTCCCATTCCTCGCCGTACCTATCGTCGGAGCCCTTCTCGCCGATCTCGCCGGCCTCAACGGCGGCGCACTGCCAGCAGGCAACGACGTCTCCCCCGTCCTCCGCCGTGACAAATCCCCGGTCGTCCCATCCACATCCACCCCGGGAGGCGGAATCGCGCTCTCAAATCGCCCAGCAGTGCTTGTTGTCGTCGGAATACTATTCGCTGACGGACGTCTTGTCGGTGCCACACCGGGCGGGACCTGCACGGCCTGCAATGCGGCGGGGAGGGGTCCGTCGAACGCACGTTTTGGTGGACGGTACGGCTGCGGGGCGGATATCTGAAGCTTGCGTGTCGAGGTGGAGCGTGACATGGTGGCGGAGATGGAAAGATTCAGGGAATATTTATCTTTTGGTCTAATTGTTCATGTCTTCATCTGCACGGGCTCATCGTCATCGAGCGTGTCCGTTTCAGAATTCGCTTCCGCATCGCGCGCGGAAATCCTGGCGGGCCAAAAAGGCTGGCAATATTACATATCGCGCACCGGACTGGAACGCCCTCCCCACGCACGCTACATGATCGTACAATCCCCACCCATCTTGCCAGACATATCATCCATCACCGCATCCACATTCCTCGATCGCCCGTACTCCTCCCTTCCGTTCAGATCCACAACCAACACACCCGCATTTTCTGGGTCCACTCGCGCGGAGAGATTGTACCTTTTCAAAGCACATCAGCCCACGTTCAACGCGCAAGAAACGAGCGTTGGACTCACTTTTGCATGAGCTCCATGATCGCCGGCTTGATCTTTGCCTTGTGTCCCTCACTATGCATCCCCTTCCCCACGATAAATCTAATCTCGGGCTGACCCGCACGTTGGGCCTGCGCAATAGCCGCTTCCGTTCGGTCGATGGCTATACGACAGGTAAACGATCAGTTGCAGCCAGAGCGTAGAGCGACGTCAAAGTACTTGCCTTCCTTCACGTAGAGACCATGGAGATCGATCGTCCCAGGCGGCGAGTCGGTATTATTCTCTACCCACGTATGAATCAGTCTCGGACGCATCCTGATCACCTCGTCCAGCGACACGCAACGCACCTCTGTAAATCCACTCTTCCGCCGCATCATCCACCTCGTCCTTCCTCCTCATCTCCCCCTTGCCCATCTCACTCAACTCATGTGCCCGCGCACCATCACCGGCCCGATACGCAGCCTGAGACTGCTCAAAGTACGCGTGGGCTTTATCCCCGTGCTCGCGCGCTCGAGAGCGCAGCGAGGCGTAGTGGGTATTACTCTGGTTGATCACATTGGGGTCCTGCGGCAGGACTATCAACACCCATCGGAACAAGGTAACGAGGCGTAGGAGCTCACCTGCTTGTGGTGCGGCCCGATGACGGCGCCGCCAACCAAGCTCCCCGGACCATGGTACGTCGGTCGCTGGAGATTCACCTGCTGCGAAGCCTTGTACGGCGGATTATTCCCATACTGATGCTGCTGCTGCTGCTGCTGTCCATTCCATACGTTCTGCGGCGGTCGACCTTGTCCTTGAGCGGGAAAAGTGCCCTGCTGAAGCGGAGGGAAACCTTGCTGCTGCTGCTGCTGGTGGTTATTGTAGTAGTCGTTGTTTGGCTTGCTATCGACGTTGCCTGTCCCACAGAAGACCTTCTGCAGGATATGCAGGATCCCAACGACGAGTCCGGCCATTACTGGACATAAACAAGCAACCGATTGGAGAAAAGAAGAAGTAAGGTGGTCAAAGGTTGGATATTTCCTCCCGTGAAGCCCGATCGGGACTATATTGGATGATCGACGCGCGTCACAGGAAGCGAGTCGGAGGAGTGGAGGCTGGGTAGGGTATAGGAGTTTCGAGTTTAAAGCGTCCTTGTACCAGCTGGAATGGCTCAAGGTTCCGACGTGGCGGACTATTCGCCCGGCTGGAAGCCAGACCATTACAGGATCACAGGATCGGACAGACGTCCCTCCATCACGAACAGTTTTTCAGCCACCATCCCCCCGGAAAGCCCTTGCTCTTCCACCACCCAAAAACACGGAAATCCCAATCATTTCCCACTGTGTTTCGCGCACCCCAGCCTACCCTACAACGCCCTCCAACACCTTCACCAACGCCTTCTCGAGCCCCAGGTACAACTTGTCTCCCAACGGATCCAGTCCTGGTAACCCGCCACCCGGCTTTGGCACAAATGCTCCCCCTCCCGCCGACGACTCTATCATGCTCGTCAACAGCGACACGGCTGGCGGCACGTCGAGGCTCAACAGGATCTGTTGGTGGAAACGTTTTGCTACCCCGCACACCCAAGAAAACAACACACGCAAACACAATGAGTACACACATAGACATGAGTGACGTCTTCGAAAGGCACGGGACATACCTAATCGCTCCGCCATACCCCTCGCACGACCGCTCCTCCCCGTTCCTTCCCCTCCTAGATCCACTTCAATCCCACTCATCAACCCCGCGGAAACTACAGGACTCGCACGCTATCCCTCCCGCCCCTTGCATCAGCCTTCTTTCTCTTTCCCTCTTTTCCCGCGGTGTACAAGGGACTCACCCACGTCGTGGGGATTGCACAAGCCCAATCATCCCCCAGTCGCTTGGAACGCACAAACACCTCACTCTGCGCGTCCTCGTCCACCTCCGTTTCCAACTCGTCTGCCATGGCGCGTTCATACGCGTTCATCGTGTCCTTTTCGCGTGGGTTGTCGTTGAGACGTCCGACGCCGGCCCAGATGATGATACTACCCTTGACGGCTTTTCCTGCCGCGACACGGTCGGTTCGTGGAGGAGGGAAGGAAGGGATCGTCAGTTGGATGACATATTGACTGGTTTGGGATGACTCTGCCGGGGAGTCCTTGGTGAATGGTGTGGGAAGGGGAACAGCGTATGCGAGGGTTTGGGTGGACATGGTGTTCCTCTGGTTGCAAGGATGAAGGATGACCTAGCGGTTCGAGAGACGACTACATGAAAGACCGACCAGCAACGGTTGATCGAGCGAAGAGGAAAGGTGAAACACGCGGAAGCGAATAACGAGCGATACGCGCGCGTGGATGGTGGACGCAATAATGGAGGGACTCGCTTCCACCTCCACCACAGCCAAAGTAAAAGGACCGCAGTCTACAGCTCACCCGCCAGCCATGTCCCTTCTTGCCGGGGACCATGATCGCCCTTCCGCACTCCCACCACACCCCGCACAAACAGACCCCAGCAGGACGCACCCCATGGACCGCGTTCGTAGAGCAGAAACGTACGTGCTGGATGATTTCGACGACGGGGGAGATAACTACGGTCGAACAAGCATGAACGGTACGCTCTCTCTTTCCTCTTCCTTACCTGTGCACCGCCTTGGAAAGGAGCTCACCGGCGCTGCTTCTGGTAGAAGACGACCCGACCTCGGCGTCCGAACCACTCCTCTTCAACGGGTTCAGTTCCGCGAGGGACGGCAGGAATAGCACCGATGTCGCCGGGTATAGCCATTTGTTGCCCGAGGGGGAAGGCGCAAAGTCGACTCTGATGGCGGGGATTGCGAATGTACGTTTCTCTCCTTGCGTCCGTCCGAGCCGGCGTTATTGGATGTCGAACGAACCGAAGTGCGGGAGACGGGGTTAACCCTTCCCCTTGTGTGTGTGTGTGTGTGGTGTAGATGTCGAATTCAATACTGGGAGCAGGGATAATAGGTACGTCTGGCATCCTCTTCGGGAAAAGGCTACGGCCACAACCTCTTGACCCAGTTCACAAATTCTGACCCCTTTCGTATCCGGCGCCCCTCAGGCCTGCCATTCGCCATCTCAGAAGCTGGGTTCTGGACAGGACTCGCACTGCTCGTCATCTTGTGCGGCGTGACGGATTGGTAAGTTCCTCTCGCCATTGTCCTCTCATGGTGGCCAACGGGTGTATGTGGCTGATCCTCTCGCGCGCCCGCGCGGGTAGGACAATACGCCTGATCATCCTGAATGCCAAATTATCCGGGAGAGATTCCTATATCGGGGTATGCCATCATTTGCCCTCGCTCCTCTTCCTGGAGCGATCCACTCACTCTTTCCCGCGACGGTAGATCATGGAAGCGTGTTTTGGATACCCGGGCAGAGTGGCGGTTTCCTTTTTCCAATTTGCGTTTGCGCTCGGAGGGTAGGTGATGGACATTCGTACAAGCTCCCGGGTGATCTGCTGAGCTTCCTCGTTGGTTACAGAATGTGCGCGTGTGGAGTAATCATATAAGTCCGCCACAACCCCACTTCGTCCACCCGGTATACTGACATCTCACGCTCCTGGATCTTACAGGCGACACCATCCCGCACGTCATCGCTTCCCTCTTCCCCTCCCTTAAAACAACCCCCGTCCTCTGGCTCCTCGTTAACCGGAAATTCGTCGTCTTCCTCGCAACCGTATTCGTCTCGTACCCATTAAGCTTGTATCGGGATATCGCCAAACTCTCCAGGGCGTCAGGGATGGGTAAGTCCCGCGGTTATACAAGATCGCTGTCGGGGCGTATCTAATTGCCTGTCTGTTAGCGATCGTTTCAATGTTCGTCATCGTCTTCTCCGTGCTCGTCCGCGGGCCGACGGTGGACCCCGCCCTTCGCGGATCAGACGACAACGTGTTTTCAGTCTTACAGCCACGGGTATTCGAGGCCATCGGAGTGATCAGTTTTGCGGTGAGCTTTTGATGGGCATTCGACCCGCTGTGCGCCCCTGATACTGAACACGGTGATGGGGTATAGTATGTCTGTCATCACAACTCGCTGCTTATTTACGGGAGTCTTCATACGCCGACGCTGGACCGGTAAGCCTTGTTTCCTGTTGATTACAACCGTTGCCAGCTGAACCTCTGGAACAGGTTCAACACGGTCACCCACGTGTCCACATTCATGAGTCTGATATGCTGCCTGATCATGTCGATCGCGGGATACCTGTCGTTTACGGACAAAACAGAGGTCAGTCTTCTCACGTTGATGGTGTGCTGCTGGGCTGACACCTTCCGGGCGTTTCAGGGCAATATCTTGAACAATTTCCCAGCGGTTAGTAGACCGCAAGTTGGGGCAGGAACCTCGCTCACAACACCCGTCTGCAGACGGATACCCTGATCAACGTTGCGCGATTGTGCTTTGGCTTGAACATGTTTACGACATCACCGCTGGAGGCGTTTGTCTGTCGAGAGGTGAGTTGCAGAGTCGTTCCTACTCGACGTGTGTGTCCTGCTAATGCAGGCGGTATACAGGTCATCGAGACGCTATATTATCCCGACCAGCCTTTCAGCTATCGTCGACACGTCCTTGTCACGACCGTCTTGACCTTTTCCACCATGCTCGGTAAGCGATCTTCTTCCCTTCAGGGTCACGGCACTCACCCCTTGCTCCGCAAAAGTTTCCATGACCACCTGCGATCTAGGCATCGTCCTCGAAATCACAGGCGGTCTCAGTGCAACAGCGCTAGCCTATCTCTTTCCCGCCATGGCATACTACAAGCTCTGCAAGGGCCCATGGTATTCCCGGCAGAAATTTCCAGCGGCGGCTTGTACGGCGTTTGGAATGATTGTCATGTTCCTCAGCTTGGTTCTGGCGTTGAAGAAGCTGTGGTATGGGGAGGGTGGGGCGGGAAAGGTTTGCGACTGAGCTGGGTGGCAAGGCTTTGTTGTAGGTATCATAGATTAAGGTATTGCATTAGATGGGCGTGTTACCGCAGTATAAAAAGGCGGGGTGTCGTCTACCGGGTGCCGGTATGGAATCAGAGGACACGTCACAGCGATCTGAGAAGGCCTTGCTCGCTGGATACTCCGGCCTGCACGGGTGATCTTCACCGCCGAATAGTACAACGACGGAGATGTCGATCTATACTGTACCAAAACATACGCCCGACAATCGGTGGAACTCTCAGGCTGCTCGTACCTCTGAGTGAACCCGCTTTCCATGCGATGCCACACTTCCTGCAGGCTGTTCGGATCGTTCCAAGCAGGTGGCCACTCAAGCAACGACCCGGATACGAAACGCTGCAAAATACATGCTTCCAGGCAGTTTCGATCTAGGGCGACACTTTCAACTACACTTTCAGCCGCGCTTTCTGTAAGCGCGCACGCCCAGGGTCCCGCCTGGCTGAGAGTTGGGACACAGGCCGCCCGCACAGTGGCAGCCAGTATGGGCGAGCCAGCCCAGGGACCCGCTGTGACGGTGCTGGCGGTGTAGCCGGCATCGACGAGCGACGGGAACGACTTGATTCGCGGTCGTCATCTGCGCATCAGCGTACACCTACGCGTTGATTTCGCTGAATTGCCAGCTTCCGACCGACCGTATCATCGACTGATTCAAGGGTAAGGGAAAATTCATCAAGGTGAGTGCGCCAAATCGGTCAAAGGAGGGATCGGGAAAGGTGGAGTAGGAGATGAATCGGTCACGTCGAGCTGGAAACAAGGAATGGGAGGGCATGGGTTGAAAATAGAGACGGTGGAATGATGGACAGCGCGGCTGTGGATACGGATACCCCGACGTTTAACGATAATTCCCCAATATTGGAATCCGACAACCGACCTCGGCAATCCCTGCATGATTGAGAAATCCAGACGAGGTGGGCACGAGTAGGCAGCGAGGGCAATGTATAGAAGGCTTTGGAGGATACAGGGGACAAGTCGACGATTACAGCGCCGGCGACTACAACCACCCGACGCCGATCCCAAAAAAGAAAGACGGATGACTCGAATTTGGCAGGAAGCATTGCCGCTCGACGTGACTGGTCTCGGGGCAGAGTGGTCGGGAGGGCAGGGAACGGATACTGTCGGGAAAAGGTCGCTGATTCCCTGATGATGCCATGCTCGTCCAGATGAAGGTCGAATTGTGCAACTTCTCCGGTCAAAAGATCTACCCTTCCAAGGGAAAGCTCTACGTTCGGGGTGACTCCAAGGTGCGTCACAAGTTTCCTAGTTTCGGTAGGAGCGCCCTCTGATCTTGTCTCGACAATCACAGGTCTTCCGATTCATTAGCTCCAAGTCGGAATCCCTCTTCCTGCAGCGAAAGAACCCCCGAAAGATCTCGTGGACCGTCGTCTACAGGCGTATGCACAAGAAGGGTCTCGCTGAGGAAGTCGCCAAGAAGAGGAGCAGGAAGAATGTGAAGGCCCAGGTGAGCAACGACGTGAGAGAGGATCAGGCCTCGGTTTCTCATCACTTTCATTGTTCCCTCTGTACAGCGAGGTATCGTCGGTGCCGACCTCGCCTCCATCATGGCCAAGAGGAACGCCAAGCCTGAAGTCCGAAACGCTGCCCGACAGGCCGCTATCACTAAGGCCAAGGAGGAGAAGCGAGCCAAGGAGCAGACCAAGGCTACCCGAGTAAGTAGAGGTGTCTGATTTGTATACGAAGAGCCGCTCATCTCTCTTTCCTCCTCCCAGCCCAAGGGTACCGCCACTGCCAACGCTGCCCCCAAGCAGACCTTCAAGGCCGGAGGTAAGGCTGGTCGACAGGCCGGTGGTCGATAAAGCAGGATCTACCAAAATTAGAATCTTTCTCGCCTCGACCCAACCCCTTTGGTTGTCAGAATGTTATTGCCGGAAAGACGAGATTGGGTAATCGGCAGTTGTACCTCGTACCGTCTATATCTACTCTCGAGGACCGATGAACATCCTGATGGCTGCGCCACACTTAGCCTTTGGAACGCTGCTCATCCGTCAGGTATACCGTTTACGATGGCCAGTCCGGACTGTATTCGGTCTTGCCGCCTTTGCTTGCCAAAGCGGGCGACTCTCAACGTGAGTGTGGCCTGCCTTACCACAACTCAGTAAACGTCATGTAACTGCAACCATAGTAGACGCTTATGATCACGTTACAATGGTCTCTTCACTGTCGACAGCGCCCGCTACCTCTCGTACTACCTGCATCAGAATCTGCTGGACTGGTGCGGGGTATATCGCGATTTGACACGCGGCGTCAACCTGATGATTCTCATAAGAGATAGCCATGCTCGCTTGAGCAGACCTCTGGTTTTCGGGCGGTGCGGACATGGGTGAAGGCGGTGGCTGGATGACAATGCTGGGATACGGCAAGAGCCCGTGCCGTAAAGGAATGAGGGTCACTGTGACCGCGAAGCGCTCGCGTGAGGCCTGTCGGAATTTGGTAAGTCGATGAGTTTGACCTGCAAAGTATCGTACGTCGAAAGAGGGACTTACCGATATGGTGAAAGTGCCCCTCTTCTTGCCCGTCAATAACCAATTCTCTCTGTCTACCAACACGTCATATATCATCTCCAGGTCGTCGTCGACCGGTCCATCTGCCCAGGAGTGGGATGATCTAAGGGAGATTTGAACTGGGATGGGCTTGCCAACGATAAAACGCGAGTTGACGGGGAATTTTACTCTTGAACTGAAGATGGCCTGGATCAGAGATATCGCATCAGCATATGGGTGACGTGTTTGCGTGGTCATGTACTCGCCTGCATGGACGGAATCTCTACGGGGACCGTAAGGGTTCGTAACTTGAGTGTTGTGGCAGACGCCCGGTCCAAGTCGGCGAAAAACTGGGTGAAGGTGATCAGTCTTGTTCAAGCTTAGCTCGCTTATGCACTTACTGGCCCAAGTTTATCGATTTCTTGTGCGATATGCGCTGGTAGACTGGTGTCCAACGGTCGAACCTCTATTTTGCCATTTGCGATGTACCGAGCGATCCAATCTTCCCGCAGGAAGAGTCGCATCAAATGCTCGCATATTTCACGGCCAAGCAGGGGATTTTTGGCGATATCAATCTTTGCTTGTATTGCATCCCGTACGATGCTTTCCAGTTCTGCGCAGTCACTTTATTTGAGCGTACACCCAGACTGGAAAGAATAGTACCCACCGTCGCCCAATATGCTGTAGCTCAAAACTAGCTTGAGAACGGCAGCGCCGGAATCAGCTTTGGTCACGTCGACACCATTGTCCTTTGTCATCTTGAACAAGTATGGTACTGCTTTCTCCGCGGTAATGTACTGCGCAACCAATCAGCTCTGAAGTGCATCAAGTCCGCTTCGCGCAGATACTAACGGTTGGACCGCATTCCGGACTAAAGGTTAGAACTCGATATCCGGTATCCGCATCCAAGAGTTTTGCGGACACGACTCTGATAGCCTGTTGATTCGCAGAGGAGACAGTAAACTTGGACACAAGGCTATGAAGAACGAATTAGACGAATCAGAGCAATAGACAACCGACGACTCACCATTCCGGTCTAAAGAAATCTTGCACATTGACTGCGATGGGAAGAGCGAGATCCAGAACATGACATTTCCTGAAGGCTCTGCGTAGATCACGACGATCGGCAGTCTCGTAATTGAGGCTGAGCCGAACATCCAAGGAGTCAATCCGAACGGGACACGCGTAAGGGACCAGGAGCAGCAATTTGGAGTCTTCTGGAATATGCGGAATCTGTATACTCTCACGCAACGGGAGGATGTCTATCTCACGAGATGGTCAGTATAGTCTAGTCGCTTTGCGCTTCATCGCTACGTACCAATGCCCTCGTCGACCTTTACCGCATGAGTACGGAAGCGAACATCCTTCCGGGATGACGATAGCGTCAAGACTGCATTTTGGACATTGTTCCTGCCAGACTCGATGGAAACCTCGAAATACGGCTCGGACGCGAGGGATACTGCAAAACCCAATGTCACGCTCAGTTCCCAGACGAGGAGTACGGGTAGGGAACGTACTGTGTCGGGCAACCCTTGCCTTTGCTTGAAGCATCGACGGATCTCCAGGGACATACAGCAAACTGGCTTCTTGGTTGGACTGGCTGTTCCATAGGTACTCGAAAACCATGCCGGGTTTGACAAGACTCGCCGACTCCATACGTAACAAACCCGTTACCGCCATCTTTGTGCGTTCTGTGTGAGTCGAGGGTTGGAGAAGAGTTGTAGTACGCTTACCAAGCACGTAACCTCAATGTTATTGACACCGGACTGCAAAACCGTCTCGCCTGCAGTAAACCACAATTGTTCCATCTCGGTGCTCGAGAAACGTATTCTTAGCTTGGAGATGCGGATGTCCTTTGGTCATCAAAACACGCTGATCAGTGAGAGAGATCCGACGGCATCAGGCGAAACTCACGATGGGCAGCGCATTGCTAATCTGCATCGTACAAACCGAGCCGTCTTCATCAACTAGAGATTGTGCCTGATTGTGTGTTAGAGCCAAGTGAAACATCGGATGGTCGAGAATTTCCATCTCTGCACCAATCGTTAGATCAAAGGCTCCTGCGTGGCCCGATTGAAGTTGCAAACTCACCAGTTGCGTTGGTGTCATGACGTATGCTCTCCCACGACTGCACGATCTCTGACACGGTGTCAGGATCCGAGCTGGCTTGACCTTGAAATTGGCCCAGGCCCGAAAATGCTGGCTCCAGAGACTCGGCGTAAATCTTCAAGAATTCCATTCCGAGCATCGTAAAGATTCGCGAGGGTGATAGGTCCATCTTAGTGTGGCAGTCCAGGACGCGTGACAATGCATGCATGCGGAGTGTTAACCATTTTGCGCGAGCCGAGCCGGTCATTCGAGCTTCATCCGCCTTGTATTGCTGCGACAAGTCCAGGTACAAGTCATAAGCCGTTTGCCAGTCATTGTGGAAGCTATCGAACCAGTGGATCAGCGACGAATTGTAAGGACGACGGAGTGGTTCTCACTGAGCGTTTGCAGCTATCTTTTCATCTAGGACCTGTTTCCCTCGTACTCTGCCAGCACCTATCTCAGCCTGTCTGGCTCTGTCAATGGCGGATTCATACAAGGACTGGAAAACCTGGTCATCTCGACTGGCTTTTGTCAAGACACGAAGCCCATGTGCGGAAGTCTGCCGAGTATCTTCTTTCGGTGGATTAACGAGATCCGCCATCGCTGGAGACGCGTCTGGTCGATCGAACAGAACTGAGTCCTGTTGAGGCATGAGGAGACTACTGGTTATGAAAGGCGGAGCGGCGGGCAGGTACCCTTGATGGACTCCTATCCTGTCGAGCTGGAAATCAGGTATTAGTCGATGCATCCTAGGCTTTCGAATGCGAACTCACCTGTAATACTGCCAGGTTCAACAATTCTGTTCGGACCCTGTTCAGGCCGGTGAATCCGTCTGTCTGCTCTTCCTTGCAATTTTGCGAATGGCGTCTGGACAATTCGATACTGACTTCGTCGACAGCATAGCTTGCGTCATAAATCCATGCTTCAATGAGGCTGGGCTCCGCCTACCAGCGGAAGGTCAATCCGTCGATGCCATGCGGACAATCACTCTGCCACATACCTTTTGCGATCTCAGCCACCGGCCGATGGAACTGATAAAAGTCACTCCTCGTTGAATCAAGGTCTTGGCAAGGACGATCGGGCCAACGCTCTGCTGCACATGCAGCATCTCACACTGTCTTCGAAAAAGGAAACACCGGAGTTCAAAGATTGAGAAATCCCCCGTGGAGAACTTCTGTCGGTCTTGTTGTCGGTGATGCAGCGTGATCTTCCAATCGGCTAGAGGGGCGACGAGTTGCTCATCGCTTGCCAACGCATCGACGCCGGGTCGACCGATCCAAGCGAGATGTTCGCGCATGACGAGAGCGAGGGAGTCTTCGAGTTGATCATAGACCGACAAGGCGTCTTCTACCAGTCCCATGTTTTCGAAAGAGCATGCAAGGCATTCCTGACGAGAGCATTGCCGACATAAGCATCCTGCATTCACGAACGGGCTAGATTTGTGCGACTTGCCTTGATCAAAAAGTACTTTCTAAAGCTCCAGCTTTCCTCTCCCCGAGGAGAATTCATATATGCCTCGCTCTTCTCTACCACCTCTTCCCGTTGCTTGATTATACTGTCGAAAGATGCGAGGATTGATTCCTTCATGGCCTGTAACAGGTCAACAAAGAGAGTTGGATCTGGGGCTGCAGTCGGCTGTTGTGTCTGATTGGCTGTCTGCGGCAGGGATAAGGAGATACATCTACACCGAGTGGTCAGGAACAGCGATACGACACTGGTTGCGGATTGCGTACCGGATCTTGGATGTACTGTCGCCTGCTCGCTCGGCTGTTCCAATTTCAAAGTCTGCCTTCATCTTGTTCAAGACTGACGAGTTGACGCCCGATGATCCTGTACCACGTATGTTACCAAAGACACCACCTTTGGACTCGGCATGCTTGTGATTCGCAGCGGACGGCGTGTTGACGAGAACGATGATTTTTTGAGAATGTTGTATAGCTGGGATGGAGGATATCCAGGTATTGAGGTATGGCCGGCATGATGCCTTGTACGCATCGTTGTCCTTTGAACATCATACGCTCAGCAAAGTCATGACTCAGTTGCCATAACTCGACCCACCTCGCATTCAATAAAGCAGATATGGATCAAGGGACACTGCGCAAGCAAGTTTCCATACTCGACCTCATCCGGCGGGACCCAACTCGCAACATCCCCCCGACTCTGCGCATCAATCAAGCTGATAAACTTGAGATTGCATTCCTGAATCGTTCGTATCGACGGCCTCGTCGCCGTCTTCCAATGCAGATTCCGCAGTGGGAGTTGTGTGGTGACCGAATTGAGGACGAAGGGGAGATGACGAAGCAGTGCTGGTGTCGATGAGTAGGTGACCAGCACCGGCTGTCGCGGTAGGTTGGACGACATGGCTGTTCACCAGTGGACGGGGTGCATTGCTCTTCTGAGAGGTAGGCAGACCTGCAGAAATGGGATTAATGTCCCGGTACAGATAGCATACGCGACTGGCTTTGATCGATTGCCAGGTGTTTCAGATTCGCGCGTTATGGGAGCTCCACTAGACGTTTCATTGTTGAATTCGTTGCTCAGTTTAGCCTGGATACCTCTATCACACCATGTCACTCCACCATCAATCCATCACACTCGACGCCTTCAACGACATTCTCTCGCGCTATCCCCGGCAGATCCTTGACGTCAGCGACAGCAAGCAGAAACGCAAGTCTACCGGATCAGATGCGGATGATACATTGGCAACACTCGATGCTTGGCGCTTGGACACTCTGCCCGACGTACTAGCTGCTCGTCGCAAGGATGACAAGGACGGCGATCACTTGCAAAAACAAGAGGTGGAGAAATTGATACGCTGGAAGTTGTGAGTCTTCTTGCCTAGTATCCCCGCACAAGAAGTCCACTCAAGACCGTTGAATCCTGCTACACCTTCCCCCTTGATAGAAAGCACGGGACTTTTCGACCGAGTCTCATGAAACTCGTGGCATCCAATAGCGACGACGTCATCCAGGACACAACCTCTCGCGCCTTTCGTGCCGTCAACTTGATTTCCGAGACGAAGAAGGGTACCTCCAAGCCGGACGCAGACTCCCTCATAGCCGGAATCATGGATGCCCTCTCTACGCTCACAGAACTCCGGGGCATCGGTCCAGCATCCGCCTCACTCCTCCTCGCGGTCCGATTCCCCCACGACGTCCCGTTCTTCTCGGATGAAGCGTACCTCTGGCTGACTCATACGTCAGGCAACCCCTGGACAACAACCGGGATCAAGTACAACGTTAAGGAATTCCGGAACATGCTCAGTGCGGCTCTCGCTCTGACACAGAGATTCAGCGTGGATGCCGTAGATGTCGAGAGGGTAGGTTGGGTCCTTGGTCGGGAAAAGGCGAGTCTCGATCCGGCGGAGGACAAGGTGAAAGGGTCCAAGCGGAAGCAAGAGGAAGCTGATACCGAGGAGTCAGCAGAGGGTGGTCCCGGTGTCAGAACTAGCAAGCGGACGAGAAAGTGATTCGTGGGTGACGGATGAAGGGCGAGTCGAGTTGCGCTCGGGATTGCCGCAAGCCGAAACATACAGCCACGATATCCGGCAGGTATTAAAGGCATTGGCTTGTATGTCGAATGTCGTAGATACGCCATTCCGATAACAGCTACCAGTCTTACTTGGAGATCGATCAATCGAATGTAATCAATCGATCAATAGCTGGAGGAGAACATCGCTTGTTTCATCTATCACACCATTACAACCGTCTACAACACAAGAATACTGCAACGAGGAAATCTATATCTATTGTCCTTTTCATTGTCCATTGCCCTGACCGGCCCAGAATGCGTATTGTGCAGGAATGCCAGGAGTACTGTCAGTATAGTACCCCTCGACCCCCACTCTGGCTTCATCATCTAGCCTCTTCTTTCCTGGTCCTCTTCGCTTTACTTCCGTAACGTAATGGCATCTCGTCCTACCTTTCTTTGCACAGCTGTAGCAGACAGGTCGACCACCGGTGCACCTGAGAGGGAAGGGCGATTAGTGCAGGCGCAGAACCGATATTGAAACGAGATGCTTACTTGAGCTTTTTTTCTGTTTTCGAGAAAGGCGAGTCGGTCGCGCTTAGCGCTATTCACTTGTCAATGCTACGGTCCACTCACCACGGCAGCCTTGGCAAGCGATACGCTGCTTGCCCATGTAACTGCTATCCATCATCGGGTAGACGGTGCTTGGCAGGGCGTTTGCGAGTCGGCTCTCGAACGAGCGCCTTCGCGACTGGTACTGCAGCTGGTATGGTCCAGGGCGTAGTTCGTTCCTTGTCAGAGGTGTGTTCGTAAACGGCAGACTGTCGGTATGGCGTCGCATCAATGGAGGAGGCTGGGAGGACAAGGGCGATTCCATGGAGAAGCCGAAGGAGCTGACATGAGGTGCGGACATTGTGGGTACTGGGTTCCGCAGAGACACTCCTGTCGAGTCCTTGTGGAATAATGGCGCTAGAAAACGCGATTGGGAATTCCCAGGTCCTGTATACGGTGACGGGTTGTCCATGTGTGGGTCGTGAATCAACAGGGGTGTCATGATGAGTTCGTTAGGTGATCCAGAGGAAGAAGAGGTCACAGGTCGGCTGGACTGAGCGGGTATCGGTGCGTAAATAGGCGTTGTCTGGTGATATGTAGGTACGGCTACAGGCTGACCTGGGGTCATATACGGTACGGGATATGTATCCATGTGAGTGCCGTATGTCATGAGCGGCGAATTCGAATAATACTGTCCGTTGATCAGGCAAACCGGATGAGAGATGTAAACGTCGCCTTGATATGGCTGGTTCAGCGGCGTTGTGGCATTGAGTGCGGCAGGCTGATCCTGATGCTGCACATAGAAGCTAAAGTCGCTCGATGGCATCTGGAAGTCCGTGGCATCGTTAACGAATGGCATTGTTGGTGGCCCTGGAAATATAGATCAGAGCGAGTCGTTCGACTATGCTTGGCAACCTATCAACTCACCCGCGGCGAAAATTTCTTCCGGCTTCGACATTGCTTGAGAAAGGGATTGATCGGTATGGCTCGGCATCAGTCTAGATTGTATCGCAACGCGATTACTATCACGCAGTCCAAGAGCGTTGGACACGGTGTTCGAGGCCATAGTGCTCGCTGGGCTCTGTGAGGGACTTTCGAGAAAGTCAGAGGCATCAGCAGCGGCAATCACAGGTATATGGACCCCTTGCTCACTCTGTCTTGACTTGTGCGATGGACATGTCGTCTGTTCCAGGCTTGACAGCTGTTATCGATGTAGTCCCGGAATGATTACTTGATGCTCAGCGGCGTTCGCAGGCGGAAAAAAGCCGGTGGTCGGATTGTTTACGGAAGGGGACTCTTGCTTCTGGTAGCGACCTTGCTTGAGGCGCTCGTATACCTACGTCGTTGAATCTGGTGATGTCGCAATTGGTCAAGCTTGCCAGTGTTGAGCACCCACAGGAAACTGGCAAAGGGCGTTTTGTTTATATCCCGTAAGACCAGTCTCCCAGGTGACTTGACAGTCGGCAGGTACCCAAACAGCATGTGTGATTGCCGTGCCGTTGTCTTCATGTTGGAAGATCGAGGGCGGCAGAGCGATGAACAAGAAACACACCCGCTCTACCAGATATGCCCTGCCCCACACCAGGATAACAGTTTGCATACAGGCTTCTCGGCGCAAGGGGGAACGCCTGGGACACCGTTGTCAACCTGGGTAAGCTGAGGATTTCATTGTGCAACACTGGTATTCCCGGCTCCGGTCCAGACAATATGCCGCTCAAGGGTATTCTGTATCACAAGAAGTGCGTTCGTAGACTTGCCATTCTGTTGACTATCCGAAAATGACATCCGGGCTGCATAGAAATATCGGCGAGGTCCCCCACTTGTAGTCTGATAAGCATGCCAGTAGTATGCCGAAGTCCCGTAACCGAGTGCGTCAGCTGTATCGGCCATCGACTGTATCAAGGACAGTCAACGCTCAGGATGCTGCGATTTCCGCGTTCTGGAAGTTGAAACCAATGTAGTGATAGAGACAAGCGAGATGTAACATTTGAGAGCTGTACTCTGATTACCCGAACCGACAACTGCAAAGCGGCAAAGCTGGCACAGCCTGGCTAGCTGCCTGGCCTGGTAGATTGATAACTGCTGGCTGACGTTCGGCTGACGTAGGTTCTACTAGTCGTTTTGGCTGTGTTTGCTGTTGGAGACCGTCCGCAGAGATGCTACTGGCGCTAGCTCGTTACTATTGCAAACCTGTGTGTAGCTAGCTCTGTAGTCCTTCAGGGCCCACTGCGTCTTTGGACATTTCCGCAGGAGAAGGCAACTGGATCACTGGAAAGTGCTTTTGACGATTATCTGCTAATCCTAGTTCGTTCGGACGAATTATCTCGCTTCTCGCTTGGTTCCCTTCCAAGTCAACTCGTTACACATCGTCTTATCATCTCGGATGCGATGGTGAGGGGAAGTTCGGTCAGCTGGAAAACTCACCGTTGTTTGCCTGCCAACTGGTCCGTTTGTCCAGTTCACACGGTACGTAATAGATGATAACTGCGTACAGGCTTCTGCCTTTTGAAGGGAGGCGGAGACAAAGGGTGTTGCAGGTATATTGGTAGGATCTATGCAGAATAGCTCGCAGAATCATCGACGGCCCGTGTGAGACAATTGGCATGTGCGGAAAGAGCAGAACAGCAGAAACTCTACAAGGGTAAGGGGAGTAGGAAAACAGCGGGTAGGGGGAGTACGAAAACAGCGCAACTGCACCAGCTTCGCGCGGAAGCAGATAGCGTGCTGCAGGAGCAGAGCTAGGAGCAGGGATAGTTACTCCATCCACGAGCAGTCCATGGTACTCTCAATTCCATCGGCAGCGAGTCGGGACAAGCGTCGCGTCCGAAGCAGCATCCGGGACTCGGAGGGGGCTTCATCTTGAAACAGTGTACAAGTAGCCGCTGAGCTGTTTGAAGGCCGAACACCCAGCACAGGGAAAGCTGGACTAGACTAGAACACCGACCACCTGTTCGTCATCGTCGATTGACTGACGGATGTTGATCACGGAGAGTCCGGATGCGCAGTGAAGAGCTGTACTGTATCTGTAGCAGCTATCTGGAGCAGGAAAGTAGCTAAGAAAGTGAACGAGGTCGACGTGGATACCATGACAATTGTGTGGGTTAGAACAACGCTGTGAGAACGTAATGTATATGCATCATCCGTTATTCCGAGAAGAAGTATGTTCAGAAGGCAGAAGAAGCTCCAGAAGATCGCTTCCGAGGCCTGATAATCTTCAGTTGCGGAGATGTCGTTCAAGTCTCTCAAGACCACCTTCGTACTATCTTTCGTACACGTTCATGCATATCCTCGTCGGCCGCGTTGTGACTCGTCAGCAAGTCTGTCAGCTTGCCGTATCGGCTAGGCTCGCTCTGAGAGACACGAAAATGCTCACGCTTCCCCGATCGTCGTCGTGTACCGAGGTTGCGTCAAGACGACCGGCCAAAGCAGACGTATAACGGTGCTATACAGTAATTACCTTGACCACGAAGCCGCTGCTATACATGCGATGCTGACGGAAGGGCTCCTGGCTGACTTGCTGATCGCCAAACCAGCTGCAAAACCATACAGCTGGACTTCAAACTGGAAACTAAAACCTAGCAGTCACCTTTCAGCTTCGACCAGATATATGATACGCTTCAGACACCAGCGTACCAGAACCAGGTCGCACACTGCTGGCGCACGGACCAGCTCACCATCTTGACTCGTTGCAGCGAAACAGAAACAACGAAACAGGTGCAGGTAACCGATATGTAATCTTGTACGCGTATCTACAGTAGCTTATCTCCTCAATGAGAGCTACACAGCTAGGTAACGTAACATTCTTCATCTCGGAAAGCCGGGACCGCGGCTCCTCGGTCAGTAGCTCGGCCATGTCCTTTAGCTCCGCCATGGTTCCCTCGGTTCTTTTCCGCTTGTCGGGTGAAATGCCGCGCGTCGCAGGAGTTACTGCTGAGTTACCGCGTGAGTCTCCGGGTCCAGGGGTTATAGCACTCACAGCAGGTGAGTTATCTGGGCAAGTTGAAACTGCTACAGTGCGCGCCTAGCCCATGTTCGTAGCCTGGGCCATGTGTTATGACTGTCTTATGCAGAGGGGGAGTAGTTACCGATCTAGTTCGCTACGAGACCTGCACCCCGATGTCCTAAGCTGACGGCGGCGAAGCCTGCTGATTCACCAATAATAACTGCAATGTACGCTGCAACATCGACTGAGTACTTCATATATCTCAGCAGGCTGAGTAGCTGCCTGGGTATCGCGTTTGCGAGGAAAGCTTGAGATGTGTCCTCAAAAAGGCCAGAAGCTGAGAAGAGACAGCAAATGCCCCGGTATACCGATAAGAAAAGGAGATTCCAGGGATCCACTAATCACGCACTCATCTGAGGTTCGAGCGACTTGGAAAACCGGTCAAGCACGTTTTTCAAACTGAGCAGAACCTTGACAAGAACACTCCAAGCTTGCACATGCTCGGAAGAATTCAAGGTTGTCATCAGTTCCTAGAACTTGCGTGAGAGCCTGACCATGACTCGCTAGCTTGACTCGGTTGGGTATGTGCCCTGATACCCTTATTCGGCGAGCACATCATCCATCCATACACTCCATGCAGATATGCGATGAGAGCGCAGCCACGCTAGTTAACCCTAACCGCGCCGCACCGCCGATGGACGAACCGACAATCGGGTTTATTGCAGAAGGCCAACATGGGACTTGCGGAGTGCTTTCGAACCAACACCACGGAAGCGAGTGAGATCTAGTCTTGGTCCACCATGCGTCCAAGTCAAGAAGCGGTAAGCGGACTGGATCATGGAATGTCGTACGCACTCCACCAGCTATCGGATTACTAGTCGTCTACAGCCCAAAAATCCGAATGACCCTGACGCAATGCCTCCATTGCGGTATCTTTCACCAGTTCCAGGTACACCTCTATCGGCCTGGATCCAACCGTCGGGTTGACAAGCAGCATCTTCTCGTATATGTACGACTCTTCGTTGGCGACGATAATGGACAGGTCGATAGCCCGCTGCAGATTGCTAGAGACGAAGCGAATCCTCAGTCTCGGTTTTCGAACATCTTGGACTCGACATACCTCTGCAGATGCGAGCTCGATGAGATCAGCAAGCGATGTAATCTAATGACAAGGTTCCCCGTATACGTCTGCCTGACGCTGTCGAAGCCCAGATTCCGCAGATCATCTACGGGACAGCACGATCAGTCGGCTGGCACAATCTTGCTGAAAATACTGACCATTGGCGCTGGGAACAAAGCGAGTCCAGCCGCTATCCTGGAGTAGATTTACCACCTCGGTATACGCAGAATCTATAAAGGGCTGCAAGACTTTCCGGTCGGCTTGACTGGTTGTGCGATGAGATGGTGTACTCACTGCACGTTCATTTGCCCAAGTTATTTGTTCACTGGGCAGCGAGCTGGGGTACACTGTTAGCCGAATAAATATTGACTGGACGGAATGTGCTCACCCCGGAAGACTCGAAGCTGGTCCCTGATCCCACTGCTCCTCCGCTCTCCCTAGCGTTTCTACTGTCTCTCGCAACGTCAAGTGGAATCGGAGTTCGATGATGTTCTGCTCGATCGTAGCGTCATTGTCGTCTTGCAGTGACTCTATGTCTTCCGCTACTTCCTCCAAGTACCTCTCTCGAGCTTGACACGTTTCGATGAATTCTGCGGGCAGTGCTTCCTCGAGTTTGCGCACGGCCATCAAGTCATTGCTGTCTGTTATGATAAAGTCTGAATACCTGAAAGAGAACGCTGAGAAACCGCGTGCACTCACCAAACATCCAACACATATAGATATTCGCGACTGTCAAGGCGTCGGGATATGTTTCATCCACAAATGTTAGCCATTCTAGCGAACGGATCATTTCTTCAACATCCTCCTTGGCCGAGATTGTGACCCTGCTCGAGTGGCCTTGTCGGATGCTCTTGAGCTTGTACTGCAGGAGGCCATGTCAGACATTATGTTTCATGTTGTGTCAGTACTTACCTGTATAATCCCGATAAGAGGCTTGACTACAGCATTGGCTATTATGCGAGTGTTCAACCCGTGCTGTTGAGCTCGCAAAAGAGCGGCGCGTCTCTCTTCGCGTGAAGCATGCCTGCTCATACCTACGGTTGGACCGAAAATAAGTCGTGATTTCCACCAGCAAAAACGAGCCCACCTACCTCGAAGGAAAGCCGCGTAGCTATCTTCAGCTGTACCTTGGCGTAGTTCCGCAGCGTAAATGGCGACCAATTGATCCATCTGCCCGTCCTGTAGAACTTCGATATACGCTTGCACGACTTTGTTGGCTACATCGGTATCCACGTCCTGGTCGATAAAACGGCGGAACAAGACGAGATGTGCAAAGAAAGCTGACAGGAGAACAGCAGAACTGAACCAATGGGCGTGAGCACGGGGACATGCGCAAAAATGGGGAACATTTACGATTTATCAATTGCTTGCAGCGCTTCCAACCTTTCGGAAAACATATGGATCCGATCCTCTTCGTGTCCAAGAATAATGGCTTGCTGCATGCGCGCATAAGGATCTTGCGCTTGAGATCTACCGCGGAAAAGGTCAGCATCGCACTACAGATTCAACGAGCCCGAGACTCACGAAACGCCATCCCTTTGCACTTTTTCTATACGCTCAAAAGTATCCTCCAATTCGTGTTGATTCGGCGCATCATTTTTTCCGCGTGACACTTCGAATCGATCCGACCAGTATCCTCCGACGTCCTGCAGCTTTGCTTCGATTCTAGATCGCCATGTCAATTAGCGGCTAAGTACGACCAACAGGGAAAAGACCAACCTATTAATGATGTGGTGATTCAGATGGGCCCATAGGTGATCGTCCCATGTATGGCAGAGCGGCAGCACGCTCTCGAGATCGCCCGAGAGCACGCCATATACCGCCCGCTCTGCAGAGGAAGCCGCGGGCTAGAGCGACGTGATCAGCGAGGGCAGAACCGCTCGAGGAAGACAGCAGCCTACATTGTTGGCAATCGCTTTACATGCCTTTGCCCACAGACCCCGACGAAGGTTTCCGCCAAGCTGGCCTTCCGCCGAGTCTGCGATATCATCTGAATAATCTGGAAACACCTAGGCGTCGAAACCGCGCCCTCAGTACCGAGCGCCACACGAGGACATACCATAACCCCAAAACCTGCCTCCACGCAATGTCGCAACCCTCCACGCCTCCCCACTCTTCCTACACAGCTCCTCCGCCTCATCGCCCTTCCCACGCCTCAACGCATCAAAGATCGCCGAAAGCGCATTCTCCCGCCGCGCCGCATCGGATCCCGCCCACGTCCCCGCACCACGCACACCTTTCTCCCGGAGGTTGGAGTCTAGGTCGAGGGAAGTGGCAATCCCTCCTGTACCGGAAGCGGCGTTGTAGGTAAAAGTAGTGTCAGACGTGCCGTGGAGACGTTGGAGGCGCTCGATCTCTTTCGAGGTGTCTGGGAGATAGGCGGAGCGAAATGTGGAGCCTGTAGCTTTTGAAGAGCGCATGGGGTTGACATTCTCTAGCACCTGCTTGATGGCCTGTTGTGAGATACCATCAGTAAATGCGCTTGTCGTCGAAGACCATGACCTACTATCCATTCACGCAGCTGTGCATCGTCATCGATGATGCATTCTACCAGTTTCCGAGGAAGGACGTATGGATTCTGCTTGACGAGTTGTTGAGGAGTGGTCGCGTTGCTGTGGCGGGAGAGCCGCTGCCTAAGCCTCAGGTGTCAGCTACCATCACGTCCCTAGTCCCAATGAAGCTTACTCTGTTAGGACCGCAAGCAAATGCCATGTCTGCGCTTGTAACCAGTAGGCATCCTGCAGATCCGCGTTCTCCTCCTGGGTGAACCTATAGTGATTCACACGGAAAGTGAGAGTTAGGACTATGCTGTGAGGTGAATTGAACATACCCAGACAAGGCTATGTCCTTCCACTGCGCAGCCAGACCATTCGTAGCATCTATCGTCTCTTCGGCCAGGCCGGACGATTTGTGGGCTTGCAGGACCTCAGCAAGGCTTGTGCAGTAGGCATCTTGCTGCATTTCAGAGAGGACAGAGGGTCGAGTGAATGGTAGGCAATGCAACGAATTTCGCCATGGCACACACAGAGAGGGATGATGATGAGGTGGTTAATCGATACTCCTCAACTTGCGCTTCTATTGACGCATGCGCGCTTATCCCCCTCGCACCTGACCGGTAAAGCACATCCATCGTCTTCATCGCGAGTCATTCGTTCAGTTATACTTGGTTCATCCAGCTCAAGCGCCAAACATAATCACAGCAGCAGCAACAGATCACCAGAATGCCTCCTCCTCCGCAAACAATGGGCGACGGTGGCGTATGGCAAAAGGGTGAGTTGCAACGAGCCTTGTGCGTCGACCTACAAGCTGATACCTCGCTCCTACAGTCAAGATGGGGGCCATCATGGGCAGTGAGTATCAGTACATAGCTCATTCATCTGTACCGGCGATGCTAAACAACAACACGTACAGGCGGTGTCGGATTGACAATCGGTTTCATCTTTGGATCTTTTAGCATTCTCCGGTGCGTTGGCGCTTTCTGCCATCCGAAGACGTTCGTCGCTCACTGCAATTTGGCAACAGAGCTGGACCCGGTCCCCGTGGAGCTCTTGCCACGCTGTCACAGTACATGCTGTCCTCGGGTAAGCCGGGTGTGCCTCGGTGCTGCGAGCACAACTTACATCTGAGCTTTCGCAGCCGCTACGTTTGGTTTCTTCATGTCCATCGGATCAGTACGGAGCGACCCGGACCCCATCCCTACCAAATAACTGACGCCCTATCCCACAGGTGATCCGAACGGATTCTCCGTACGCCCTTCCGGCCTACTCGCCGACATTAGTGGCAGCGGCGACGTCCGGATCTGCGTATTCCTCTCTTCTGGCTCAGAGGTTCCGTACGGCAGGCAAGGTAGAGGTCGAGGTCATGCCGCTCCGAAAGGGTGCCGAGAGATGGCTCTAGATAATTGTAGCTGGTAAGGCCGTTTCCGGAGAGTAACGTGGCTTGCAACTGAGCGTCCTATCTTCATCCAGTATAGTCTATTTGATACAATGCGACCGATACACAACATTTGATACTGTGCTTGACACAACCCTCATACAGAACGAATTTCAACGTTCGCAGATCCGTGTTACATGTGATCTAACAACCCCTCCATATCCTGCTGGTGCTGCAGCGCCGCATTGTAGTCGTCGATATCGGGATCTGCGGGCAAGACCTCGTTGAGATCACCACCAAACAATTCGCCCTTGTCACCAAAGTCAATATGCTGACTAGGCAAATGCTCAGCCTCCATCAACGGCAGCAACGCATCCATGTTTCCGCCGTGAGTCGCTAGGTGATCATCCCCGCCATTGCTCTCCTGCGCTTTACCGTCATCAAAGACATTGCCCTGATCGCGCGCCCATCGGCCCGCGATGATATCCGACGGCATCGAAATGTTACGGTATCCGTCTTCGGCGACGGGGAAACTGGAGCCATCTCGCGCAAGGTGACCATACGCGTCCTCGTGCGCGACAAGCATGGGATCCAAAGCGTACGTGGCCGGATCTTGGTGCATTGAGTCGGATGCCATTTGCGTATGCATCGGCGTCTGATCTTGTGTGGGTTGAACAGAGTGCGGATCAAAGGGCAAGAGGTCGTGTTGTTCGCCCATGTTCCATTGATGCTGAGCGATCTCGGCCGGTTGGGCGGCGTACTGTTGCATGTTTTGATGCGGCATGGCGTTGGTGTCGTACAGTGGCGCTTGGTCCATCATTACCGATTGCCCCGGTCCAGACGGGAACTGCATCTGCTGTGGCTGCTGCATGTCGCCTCGAGGCAACATGTGTCCACCGTACTGCTCGGGTACGCCTTGCTCCATGGCTATTCCGTTCGCATACGGTTGGGAAGGGTAGAATTCGCCAGGTCCTTCGGCATATGGCATGTCGTACCTCTCTTCAGGGTACACCTGGCGTCCATGCTCGTCAACGTAGACGACGTGAAGTCTATGATACCTCGGATAGTTGTAGTACGTTCCCGGGGCCATTCGATGCTGAAAGCTGGCCTTGCCTTGCTGGGCAAGCAGCATACTGGTATCGATCCAGTGTTCTCGCATGGCGCTCGCTCGTTGGGTTGCCTTTTCGGCTCGGATGGCACCCTTGGAGAGTTCTCCGGGCGTGTCCTTTCTCTTTCTGTACCAACGATCATCCCATAAAGTAAGCGCTTGTCGGCTTCACTATCAAGCGACTCGCCTTCTTCCTCTCTTGACGACAAGCTTGACGTCTTCGGGATTCTCGGTCTGTCCAGTCTTCTCTGCAATCTCCTTCTTGACCTCGGTCTCGAGCGCATTACCGGCTTTACCCTGAATCAGCAAGGCCGCGACGGCTTCACACTTGTCGTCCTCCAAGGGATCTTTGCGGACTCGTCGCTGGATGGGGTGAGGTCAGTAAAAATGTGCAGGAACCGTATCACGCTGCGTACCCGGATGATGTCTGTGCGTCGGTACGCTGGCTGGTAGCGGTAGTTGGGATACCTGAGCATCGCCTCTGGGTTAATTTACAGTCACTCCTCTGAACAAGTCAACTTACAGCCTGACATGCTCCTCCTTTTCCCGTTTGGCAGCCTCGGTGAACTGTGACTTGATCTCTTCTGGCGCCTCGGCCCACATCTTGCTCGCCTGTAGTTTTCGGTAAGTAACGTGGCACAGGAAGCTTGCAAGGCACGTACCACGATGCTAATGTTCTGATGCTTGACTTCAACCGATTTAGGAATCAAATTGTTGTCCTGCATGCTACGAAGGTCAGATCTTGTGAAAATCGATCCGTGATTGCCTTACTTACGGTGATGTGTTTCCGGAACAGAATGAAACTGGAAAGAGCGTCTGATGAGCTTTCAGGCAGAGATGCCGTCGCTGCGACTCACGCATTACGTGGTCTGGGAATGTGGCCTGCTGGCTGCTTTCGTGCATGTGACTTCTTCTTTGTCACTTTGGAAGCAGTCCCGCGAGCTTGCTGTTTCCTCGCCACCGGTACCTGCTGTTGAGCAGTGTCCGGGGAACGGGGACACGGTACTGCTTGGGATACGTTCGCTTGCATAGCGAAGTCAGGTATGGCCATCGACGCCCTATGCAATTCGACCGTGATGTTTGGCTCGTCATTCGGGGACTCGGGTGTATAAGGGCTACCTGGAGCCGCTGTGACTTGTTTCCCCATGTCGATCCTTGGCACCGTGATCAACAAGTCATTCCTGACCTTGCCAGATTGAGAGCGTCGTGAGGAAGGCGTTGCCGCCCCATACAGATCGAATCCTTGACCTTGCTCAGCTCGGAGATGGGTAAGTAGACCCTGTGCATCGACTTGGAAATGACCAGTCTGATACATGTCCCCGGATTCGGTCAACGCTTGCATATCACCACCTAGAGGTATCCTGTGGGTCAAGGGAGTACGTCGCAGTCTCGTTCTTTTGTCCCGAGGTCAGCGTGTGATCACGATGTCGAGAAAGGAGAGGCGAAGTAATACGAGAAGGAAAAGCGAAATATCTCCTTTATGCGATATCCACAGCGATTAGTGTTAAAGAATGTTTGCCAGGGAATGCTGGTCGAGTTCAAGTGATTGAGCTTGAAAGAGAATTGTGTGTTTGAATCGCATAGAGGTATGCACAGGGGCAAAGACATCCATTGATCTCGGTTTATATAGACGACTCTGCGACTGTGCCCGCCGATGATAAGTCACAGGGAGAAAGGGGTCTCACATAATGTCTGGGACAAAGGACAGACCGCCACAAAAGGAGTCTCACCGAGTTCAAAGGGATGAATGGATACTTGGGACTCCTTGGTTTCATACTGCAACACCCTTTCACACTTTCACAGTGATACCACCGTTCCAGACCATTCGTTGACACCCGAGACATGGCCGTCGTCTGATCGGGATGAACATGGGGACCCAAGATACCGTCGAACTGAAACACCATACGCGCGCTGAAGTAAAGGGGAAAACATGCTCACCAGTTTGCTCACCTGCAGCGATGTCCGCGTAACAAATAAGTCGTACCGCGGATCGTGGCAACGGGTGGCGGGACCTGGCCTGGCCTGAGAAGGGGTACAGTCCGCTGACTTCGATGACAGCGTCAGCAGCCAAACAGGCGCAGCTACACGCGGGAGGTTGACGGCGTCTCGCTGAAGACTTGCATTGCTGGATGCGCGATTATATAGTCCGTCGCAGGACGCCGTGGTTGCCGGATCTATGACATACGGGGCATTCCCTTGAACGCGACTGATTGATTGTAGCAGACAGCGGTCCCCTATAGACGCCTCTTCAGCGATCATGCGATCATGCAATCGTCCGCGTCGCCACCCATGTCCCCTTGAGCCCCCGCGGTCCACCGCAAACCCCTCCCCAACCACAGGGAATCCAGGCCCCATTCAGGGCTTCTCCCCCTCTTCATGCTCCCTCGCGCTCACCGTCCTTTGCTCTATACGTTGCGACACCACCGAAGCGACCGCGACCGCCATCCCCAAAGCACCCGTCCCAATCCCGAGATACCAAGCCGCACGATACCCTTCCAAAAGTTTCGTTCCATCCGGATTAATCCGCATCTCCACCAAGCCGGCAAGACCGAGACCGATGCTGATGCTGTAGTTGAGAACGGTATTGACGAGTGACGCGCCGACGCCCTGGTGTCGAGGGGGCATGATGTTGCTGATCATGATGTTGGCTGGAAAGAACGACGAGGTGAGCCCTGAGCCCTGAGCGGGGAGAAACATGGCGTACCTGCTGGAAACGAGCCATCCATTCCGATCGGGGTGATGAGTGTCGCCACAAAGCACTGAGCCCAGTATATTTGCCCCACCGGCATAGTCGCGACAAGGATCGACCCGACGGTGAAAGCCGTCATCGAAACGAGCATCAACCACCTCGGCCCCACCTTGCTGATCAACAGGCCCGTGGTGATGGCTGCAAACCCTCCGCTGATGGTGACGGGTGATATCATGGCGGATCCAAGGAGAGGCGAGATTCCTTGCAGTTCCTGCCAAAATTGCCACAAGTAGTAGAGCCAGATGCCGAATGTTGCCCAGCCACATGCGATGGCGGCGAGGACAAATACGACTTCCTTGGTGAGGTAGTGGATAGGAACGAGGGGATGTGCCGCTCGAGTTTCAACGAAGAAGAAGATGCCGAGGAATCCAGCGCCGACGACGAGGAGGATATATACGTACGGTGTGGGCCAACCGATGACCGGTCCTTGATTGAAAGCAAAATTGACCAGAACGAGACCGACGACGCCGGTGAGTGCACCCCAGAGATCGAGTTCCTGGACGGTGAACCGCTTGACGAGGTGTTGGCCCCGCGTCCGATCGTGTGGGACGACCAGGTACGTCAGGACAGCCGTCACGAGGCAAATGATGCCCGAAATCCAGAATATCCAGGGCCACCATAACTTTTGAGCAAGCAGCGCGGAGAAGACGGCGCCGAGGGTAAACCCGGAGGGAGCGCTTAAACCAAACAAGGAGAATGCCATGTCTTTTCGTGGTGTCGGAGGGTAGGATCTTCCTAACACGGCGAGCGCGTTGGGGAGGAGAAAGGCCGGTCCGATACCTTGCATGGCGCGGCAGAAATCCATAAACGGCATATTGACATAGTTTGCGAACCCGGTGACGAGGGACCAGATGCCAAAGAAGACCCAGCCAAAGAGAAGCATGTTGCGATGGCCGTAGAGGTCACCCAGTCTTCCCGCTATGAGAATAAAAGTTCCCACGGTCAGGGAGTAGGCCTGGCGGGATGTCAGTAGATGCTGCACATCGAGCGGCAGACGTTTGACTTACCGCTGCAAGCCAACTCAGTTGCCCGGGATTCGTTTCCCCGAAATGATGTCCAATAATATGAAGCGGCACAATCGTCATGGCCAGCCCTGCCTGGGTCATGAGCTGACCCATGCAGATGACGGCATTGAATGCAATCTCATGCGCGAGCGTAAAGTCTTGTATCGAATAGCGATGTTCGGGCTCTTGCTCGGCTCCTTGCTCGCGGTCGACGATGTCATCGAGCTCTGTCCGGGCGTGTGACGAGTTCATGGCGGCAGGAGGGCGTCACCAGGATGCCTTGGTTTTCATAGTCACCGTCCAGTCAGGTATCGCATGATTGTGCGAGGTAGATAAGGCAGACTATATCCAGGAGGAAGGCTCACATCGAGGAGATGAGATGAGATTTCTTTCTAATCACCCCGCATCCTTTCATTCATTGATTCCGGCGGGGCACGCGTTTCCGGGCGCCGGACACTCGTCATCGAAGTACAGCGACAACTACTCATAGGCCACCATCAACCCTACTATACATCCCATCCTCATCAACTCACCGTATTATCCACCCTCTTCACCACTCACCATGACCACAACCTGGCAAACCCTAGTCGACCACCTCACCTCGCCCGACGCGATGGAGAATGACCCCCACACCGTCGCCATCGGCCTCGAGATGGAATCCCTCGCGGCCATCTACGGCGAAGAGGCGTGTCGGCTCCACACGTTGGATCAGCAACAAGGGAGTCGGCCGAGTAGTATCATCAGCTTGAAGGTGACCACGCCCGGCAGTAGTGGTGCGAATTCCCCGCCGAATGGAGGCGCGACTACCGCGACCGGTCTCGAGAACAGTCTGGCCAGTTTGCAGGTCAACGACGAGCTGGTCAATCTCGCGGCCGGTCTTCGACTCCGGTACGAGATTGTCATACCCCTATTCGCACCCGACGACCCTGTATGGCGTAGTATCCAGGACCGTGTGGCTGCACTCGAGCGTATTCCCGTCGACCACGGAGGCGAGCCTTATCCTCCACCACTCTTGCGGATACTGGTATCCCTCGGTCCTCGGTACCCGCAAACGACACCGCCGCAGCTGCAGCTGCTAGGCCGATACGTCGGGCAGTTTAGCATCGATGCCGATCTCTTTGGTAGCGTGACCAAGACGTATATTTCCTCCAACGGGGTATCCTTTACGCCCGGCGACGTCTGCGTCTTTGAAGGGATCAACCATGCCCTCCACGTAGCCGGAGAATGGTACAAGTCCAAGGTAGACGACCGGATCGAGGGTGAAAAGACGCGGGAAGCCGGAAAGGACAAGCTACGAGCGGAAGAAATCCCGCCAAACAACCATGCAGGAGCGACTACGACGCTCAAACAGCCGTCCTCTGGATCACACCTTCTAGCCCCACCAAGCACCATCCCCATCCCACCTGCACCCACCAACTTCCCCTCTTTCTCCTCCCTCCCACTCACGTCACCCTCCCTCCCCCCACACATCCAAATCCACTCCTCGGCACCCCTCACCGTCTCCAAATCCGTCTTCATCGGCCACGCATGCCGCGTCACCCACCCCATGGAGGTCCCGCTCGTCATCTACCACTTGTTGAGCGATAGGAAAATCGCAAAAGCCGCGCATCCGGTGATACACGCTTATCGGATCGTCAAGGATCAGGAGGAAGGAGGCAAGAATGGACAGCAGGTGATCGTCGCTGGTGTGTTTTCGGTTTCCTTACGTGGTAGCAAACGGTCGACGGAAACTAATACTCGGTTTCTTAGATAACGACGACGATGGGGAGACTGCAGCTGGGGGAAGGCTTGCGCATTTGTTACAGATTCTAGTGAGTACTGAGCGGCAGCCGACGCAACGCAATTTGTGGCTCACCAAGACCTCTGCAATGGCCTCTCAGGAACTAGAGAGTATGTCTTCTCGCGTTTCTCTTCGGTCGCGTTCTAAGCCTCTTATCGTTATCTCTCTCCGTTCACAGACGTCCTGGTGGTGGTCTCACGTTGGGTATATATCTTTCTATATCTGTTGTCTTGCACAGAGCTGATCCCCGAATGTGCGCGATTCATTCCCGTGAACTCCTCCTTGCTTATCGTGCACTAGTTTGGAGGGTGAGTCGCAATCTTTCGGATAACAAGTCACAGAACAATCCATTGACTCGTGCCCGCGACGCAGACAACTACTCGGTCCAGAACGTTTCAAACTCATTAATCAGGCCGCACGGGATGCGCTCGAGCTTGGGGGATTCTTGCCTGACAAGGAAGACGAGTCGGGCGGGCCAGGGAAGGATAAGAGCCGGAAGAGTCGTAAGTAGAGCGGGATGTGCGTTAGGGTATGGGAAGCCATATGGACTTGGTTGTATGGCGGTGAGGGTCCGTGGGGGAAAGGATGTTGGCCGAGTGTAGTTGTTTATGAGTAAGGTTACGAGCCGCCTTGCGTTCGTGCATTCATTGATTTGTTTTGAGTTTGTGATGATCGCCCCTCGTGTTTCCCGCCCGAGCTCGCTAGTTTGTTGCCAGTCCTAGGGAGGCACGATCCCTAAACTATAAATTCGGTACTGGCCACGATGATCCTCTCGTCGAAATGCCTTACATGTTGTATCCTTTCATATTCCATCCAGAATGATCTAACATCCGTCGCTTGTAAGATTTCTTCACGTCCGCATCCCATTTCTGATCTCTGAGCAGCCTTGCTTCCTCCCGGCCCGCTGCGTCGGCTAGGACGGGCTATCGGCGCGTGTATGCTACGTCGATTCGACAAGGACCAGCTAGTCCAAATATTCGGCGTGCCAATCCTGTATTGGTAGTGTGGTATGTATAAGAGTCAATATTAACCGTCGCGCAAAGGGAGGCTGCTGGGCGTAGTGGTCAAGGAGTATTGTGGGGTTTTGGAGATGCCTGGACCCACAGACCCTGTCGTTGGGTCAACCCCCGCGGAACGTGGATATTGCACCCTCCGCGCCCGGAACTCTCGCACAGAGGCCCGTCCCGAGTGATTGACCTGCGACACACAAGGGCTGGGACGATTTCCAGCCGCGACAAGTAGGTAAGTACCAGTAGTCTTTTTTGCTTTTGGATCGAGGTCCTTCTGGATTTTGATATGATGGGGTTCTTCACAAACCTTGAAATAGTTGTTCCTCAAACCACTTTTGGTGTCCGCTTCACCCTTTACCAGCTGCTTCACCGTTGGCGGTTGCGGCTGGCGGCCCTGGCTTCGATTGACACCGAATCTAGACCCAAAGAGAGTTCCGACTCCACGTTGGCTCGCTTGCGCTTGTCGAGACGATTACAGCATATCTCCCGTGTCCTTCAACCTGCTCATTCGCTAATGGAGAATCAAACATTATGACAAGTTCCCGAGAACGACAGCCTACATATCTGAATGACGTTATGCGTTATGACTCGGGCGCCAGGACTAGCTGAGCTACTACACCTAATGCCAGGGATTAGCTACACTATATCTCCACGTCCTCGTCATCATACGCTTCCTTGATGATCTTGTAGATGTACGACGGTGCATGGTCACCCCTAAAGCAGGCACGCCCAGATTCAGCAAACGCTCCACCTCTCGAACCACCAGCACTCACTCATTCGTGATGAACAGATTCACCAGGTCCGGCTTGATATAATCGTAATACGGATTTGCCACAACCACCTTGTCCAGCAACTCTCCCTCCTCGTATCCGAGAATATCGCTGGGATCACCAAAGTCCAGCGCCGCGATATCATGATGCAGATTCCACGCCGGCGCAAACTTGTATTGCCCCGCAACAACTACTACCGGTGTCGAATGCGCGCGTGCGGCCAGAGCTGCTAGGAGGGCACCAGAGACGGTGAAGAAACCTCCGTTGGCGAGTACTGTGTGTGCACCGAGGAGGACCTTGGTCACTCGAGGCATGAGGGCGTAGATATTGGAGTCTGGAACGACGATGGTGGGGATACCGTGCTTGGCTAGTGCTTTGGCCATTGTGCGTCCGAGAAGGCTACGCGGAGAGGGTGCATCAGTACAAGGACCACACCCCCGGCTTGGAGACGACGACTCACGAAGGTGCCGTTTCGGCCACAATGACGGTAAAGTTTCGCTCCTTGTACGCCGCTTTTAAAAACGCCTCGACCGTTTTCGAATGTCCCACCGTCAAGATGATTTCCCTTTGGGCGCAAGAGTCGAACATCAGCTCGAGAGTCCATTCCGATCACCACCGTCGACTCACGAGCTATGCACGTGTTCCCTCGCACCCTTGGCACAGCTTTCCCACGTCGTCTCAATCTCATCCACCACCTCCCTAATAGCATCCACCAACACGGGTTTCATCTGCATACTCTTCTTGTTAAACGCTTCATACTGCTGCTGCTGTCTTGTCGCCTGCTGCTGCGCACGTTTCATCTCCCTCCGCATCATCGGTTTCGGACTTTCCGTCCCGCTGTGGCCAGAAAGCGGCGGCTGAGGTGATAGTCCGGGGAACGACGTCCGACTTTCCTGTGCGTTGTTGATGGCAGGGGTGAAGAATGAAGCAAGGTCGTTGGCAAAGATGCCTGGTGTCATGATCGCCATATCATGTACACCCATGGCAAATACGCTGGTCGTACTCCCTGCACGTTCAAGCTGGATCTTGTTATGCCGCATCTGCACAAACGTCGATAATGACGCTGCAGGGCCTGTCCGTGGTACTGGACGAGGCGAGTGTGACGGTGATAGATCGGAAGAACTCGCGCCGGGAGGGAAGAATGATTTCGCGCTTGATGTGGCGGTCGCGGACGTCGGTGTGTGTGAGGCAACCGCTCGATGTCGGAATCCACTGCTCAGGTAATGGTCGGCCGGGACGTGGATTCCCGGGGTAGGAGGCATAGGTGTTCCGGGTTCGCTATGGTCAACCGCTTTGACGTCATCCGAGGCGTCGCTATCCGTATTGGATGAATCGCCGTCGGCCTCGTCGTCGTTGGAGCCGTCATCTAGATTGAGTGATGCCAAGTGCCCTGCGCAAGCGACTTTGTACTCTTCCCGTATGAGACGCAGGACTTTGCGGATGATGTTGCCCACGGCGAGTTCTAGGTGCAGGAGGGTGGGTTAGTGCGGGGTGCCAGACGGACGTTCCTCACAGTGCACATAGCCTACTGCAATCTGGGATGGCATCCATATTGCGCGCGCCACCTTCACATCCGTTCCTCTACTGAAAATCCGCCGCAACTCACCCTTTGGATTCGCCGCAACCAACCGGCCCCCAACATCCTTGATCATCCCAATCAACTGCTCGATACTCGCAAACTTTGCTGCTCCGACGAAGCGATAGAGAAGTTGTGCGGTCTCCAGGGCTGCATGTCGCGAGGATGAGATTTCACTGATGGGAACAGTCGCTCAGCGCGGGTTACTGGCTCTAGAGATCCATGGGTACGTACCGCCGTTGCAATCTCAGCACGAGATGATCGATGCTCTGGTTGATGGACTGTTTCCATTCGGAATCAGAAGAGGTATCATCAGCATCTTGGTTGAGTATCGTCGTGTTGGTGCGAGCTGCAGAGAAATGGGACACTGACCATCTTGACGGACCCACTGCCTGAATTGTCGACAAGGCGCCTCGGGGTGTGAGTTGGGGCAAACCATCTACTCTTTAGACACGCAGCAAAAGGAAGACCCCTTGAATCCTCGGATGTCCGCCATGTCCGCTCCCGGCTATGGTGACTCACCCACTGCCTGCTCATATAACGTTCCCTCATCTTCCTGCTTCCCTCCCCCTCTCGACCCCTCAATCAACCACCACCATGAAGGCCCTACAACGCCTCACACTCGCAGCACTCATCACAGCACTCCACACCTACGCCGTCAGTCTTCCCACAGACGCACAAGCCATCCTTCGTGTCGACCATCACGACACCCCGCATGACGACGGATTCAGCATCGATGATTACCTCTTCCCGAGTGAGATCAAGGCGAGGCAGGACCATGCCGGATACCAGCTGTGGAGGATTCATTTGCGGGACATCGACTTGGTGCACGGGGTAAACGATATGCCATCCCATATCTCTCAAATGGCCGAGGTGAGTTCCCCAAGCTATCGGAGAAAAGCATCCCTGGTTTCGCTGACTCGAAGATGACAGCTCCTCGATCTCGATATATGGCACGCCTCGCCCTCGTATATCGACGTCCTAGTCCCGTCCCTCAAACTACAGCATCAATTCCTGGCGGCGCTTCCCGCGGGACTGCAATCCCACGCAGAAGTATTGATCTCCGACTTTCCGGCACTTTACGAATCACACGCGAGGGATGTCGCTTCCCTCACTTCGTCGATCGGAGAAGGTGACTCGGACGAAGAGGACGACGACGAGGATGACTTTTTGAAACCCAAAAAGGACCGTAAGAGACGTCGCAAGAAGGGACGAAAACACCACCACCGCCGTCCGACCACCCCGAACCCATCCCCCGATCCCCGTCCACCTACAGATCCAACCCCACCACGCGCACCTCCTCCCCCACCGCCAGGATCGAATCGCACCACTCCAGACATCTACAACACGACCGAATTATCCACCACATTCCACGACGCGTATCACCCGCTCTCGGTGCTCTATGATTTCATGGACGAGTTGGAAAAGACGTATTCGGGCGCCGTCGAGGTGTTTACGGTCGGTCAAAGTGCCGAGGGGCGGGAGATCAAGGGTGTGAAGATATACAAGGCGCGGGAACGGGTGGAGTTGCGGAGCGGTGGAGACAAGGGGCGGAGGGTGCGCGGGAAGGGGAGAAAGGTTGCTTTGGGCGATGGAGGGGCACAGATCCAGGAGATTTATATCCAAGGCGGGCAGCATGCGCGCGAGGTACGCTCGTCTCATTCCTCTCTTCAAACTGCATTCGTTGATGCCTTCCTCCTGACAGTGGGTATCCCCCGCCACCGTACTCTACTTTGCCCAACACCTCCTCGTGTCCGCCTTTATCGACAATAACACCCATGCACTCGACCTCATAGACCGTTACGTATTCACCTTGGTTCCAACGATCAATCCGGATGGTTACGTCTACGTGCGTGTCTAGGCCTTGCCCTTTCCACATCCCGCAGCTGACGTGTGGTTGCTTCCTGCACAGAGTCAGGAACATTCCAGGTTGTGGCGAAAGAATAGGCAGGATCTCGACTATGGAAACTGTCGCGGTACGTCTCGGCGCTTAACACGTCTCCAAGTCCGCCGCTAAATTCTGTCGCCGCCGATGCGCCAGGAATCGACTTGAACGCCAACTGGGGCTACCAGTGGTCCCCTGCATCGCTTATGAGCAACCCGTGCTCGGAATCCTACCCGGGTGCAGAGGCATTCGAGGCCGTTGAAACCCGAGCGGTGGCGGATTACCTGACGCGGACACCGAATGACGTACGCGCGTTCATCGATGTGCATAGTTATGGACAACTTTGTGGGTTCGACACTGGATCCTCGTAGAAAGGTTGGGGGCTAATCACATCCGCCCGGCAGTCATGTTCCCTTACTCCTACTCGTGCTCTGATTTCCCCAAAGACGCGGAAACGCTGATGGAGGCTGGGCTTGGGGTCGCCAAGGCACTCAAGGGGATTCATGGAACGACGTATCAAGCCGGCCAGGCTTGCGATCTCGTCTAGTACGTATTTTGTGTTTTTCCTGATCACTACGAGCTGAGCCGCTCTTCATCAGCCGAATGGCCGGCGACGCTATCGATTGGAGCTATGCGTCTGCCGGGATCGAGTGGTCCTATTCCGCTGAATTGAGGGATACGGGAACGGTAAGCTTGGCCATGTCATGTCTTCGGGACTTTTACTCACGACTCTTGTGCGGCAGTACGGTTTCCTCTTGCCTGGAAGCTTGATCAGACCGAGTGCCGAGGAGATCACCGCTGGCTTGGTCTACCTCGCACAGTTTATTGCAACACTCGAGAGTCCAAGTTAGGCCTGCGGCGCTTCTCGTATGCGGCTGTGGAGTGTGACGTTTGTAGCCATGTGACGTTGTTGAATATACCGATCGGGTGCAGGGAGGATCCTCGTGCTCCTCGATCAGTCCCGGGAATGGATTTCCGGTACGATGTCAATCATGTCTCGCGGCTGAAGCCAATCCAAAACGGCGAGAAGCACGCCTTGAACGGCGGTAATGATGCACAAGATCGGGCCATAGACCGGTCCCAAGTCTAGCAATCTGGGTCCGCCGCGATCAACGGATTGCAGTATGTTGCGACTTAGGACTCACCTGGCCATGCGTTCAAATAGTGACCTATCGTCAGCCTCCATGACGCGGTCGTAAACCCGCCCCGTCCTCGCAGCAACCGCAGACCAAGAATACATGTCCTTGAGGCGATCATGAGCTTTGATAGGATCGTGCCTTCCGGAGCGAATAATGTGGATAGCGTTGCTCAACGCGGTGATGATGCCTTGGAGCGGATATTAGTAATGGACCAACTTGTCGCAGGGAGCGACTTACCGTCAGCATTGGGCCGAGCAAACTCGATCATGTCTTCTGGCAGAATCTCGGGTACGCCGCCAACTTTGGTGCTGACAATGAAAAGGCCCGCCGATGCTGCCTCGATGATGCTGATACCAAAGGCTTCTGTGAGAGACGTCGATAGGTAGATTTGCCCGCGGTTTAATACCTGTAATGCAAGGGTCAGGGGGCGGACCGTTATTCGCATCGTAAAATTCCTACGTTTGTTACTTGTCCCGGCGGGACGGAGCCAAGCAGTTCAATTTTGTCCTGAAGGAGATACATCTCTCTCATCTGCTCCAGTTCCACCGTCTTCGGTCCATCGCCACCTGTCGGGTGGACAAAGCCAGGGTAAGCACATGCCCGGACATGGGAGGATTTCGTGCGCCATACCGATGATAAACTTGACGTCTGGAAAAATATCGCAGATGTACGGTGCCGCTGCCACGAGCAGGTCCATACCTTTTCGGTAGACCAGCCTTGATATAACGACTATCGTGACTGTACATCTATCATAAGCTAGAGGTCTATCAGATTCCATGACGACGTACTGCAAGATCGATCCGCCAGCTGCGGATTCGGCGTGAATTTGCGTGGAACGATAGAGTTGGGTATCACGTAGATGAGATGAGGGTCTAGTTGCGCGCGCAGGGCCGTATTTGCACGACTGAAACGTTTAGATTAGATCCGACAACATGTCTTGGGTATCATGCCACTCACCCAGCATGACTGACGCATATCACTGCATCGGCGTTGCGCAGAGCTCCGGCGAGAAGTTTGTTGGTCAAGATTCCCACTGCGCTGTCCAATTCAAACAAGCTGTGATCTGTAAAGACGGTCCTGATCCCTCGACGAGCTTTCCGTTTCGCATGACCGCCGCGGAACGGCAAGTCGAAGAATGCGGCGTGAAACATTGCTTCGTGAGCGAGGCTGCTGAGTGTGGCATGACCGTGAAGGATCTCGATTTGTTCACGGATGATAATGCTCCTCAAGTATGGCAGAAAGGTGAGGTATTGTGGCAGTGTCGCTGATGCAGTCAGGACGGCGATGGGAAGGTGATACACCTTGAGGTTGGTAGGAGCGAGATATCGAATCCCCACTCGTTCAGGTGGATGTGTGTGGGTGATCACGATAACCTGGAAATTCAAGTGTCAGACTTGCTTGTAGAAGGAGTCATCCGACATACCTTGTGCCCCAGCCTCTGAAGCTCAAGCCCAAGACTGTAGATGTGTACTTCGACTCCTCCTACGGCTGGAAGGAAGAAGTCTGAAACGAGTCTGTGGGATAGGGTGGTGTAAGGAAGGATACGACGACGGATATTCCGCCAGCTCACGCTATATTGTACGGCATGGCGAGTCATCGGGGATTTGCCTACTTGATGGATTGTGGGAATATGCGCTGGTTGAGATAGTCTATATGCCATGAATGCAATGAATGCATATCGAATGGTTGAAACATCTTCTATGAGCTGAGCTTCGACTTGCTCCTATTTATGAAGATCCTTGAACTAGCGAAATTACGGAAATTACGGGGAGAAGTTGTAAGCATTTTGGTCTCACTTTACGGACACGCGTGACATCGGTCACATCTTTCGTTCGGAACGCCACACGTATCAAGCATCCGACCCAAAGTTCATCACGCACGCATAGTAAGCGCTGTGTAACGTGGTCTACGCAATCCGCTCGACACCTGGGTGTGTCGAGCGATACATTCTCAGATATGAGGGTGACTTGATTCCCAATTTGGACAACATGCGCGAAACTGCATGGTGATCCATCTACCCTTTCGAGTCTCGACAGGCCGGCCGAAGTGCGGAAGGCTTCGAACCAACCAAGCAAGCTCACCTGTCACAAACATCACTACCTTTGTCAAAGTCCCTGGCAAGGGTCACGCCAACAAAGGGTTCTAGTGTTTCTGCGGCTGACGCTAGGCCAAGGCAACTGATACATAACAAAGTTCAGCGATGGGGAGAAATCTTAGTCAGTGGCCAAAGAACAAATTCCCCGACGTCCGCCACTCGCCCACATCGGTCTTCTCTCGACCATGCAATCTCAGAGGCGTCAACTACCCTTGGATGTCCTGCGAGAAACCCTCAACCACCTGGAAAGCAAGGAACTATTAAAGTGTGAGCAAGTATCGACTTCAGCTTCGCATGCACATGGAACAGAACGGTATCCAGACCACGGGTGCCCAAGCATCTCGGAACAGCTATTGAGAGCCACAGCATGAACTTGAGCGATTGCGATCCATCGAGGAGGGACTCCGCAAGGGGGACTTTCAGTGCCACAGCCGGGAGAAGCAAAGCTTGCGGCTCAACGAAACCGACTGCGACGCAATGACCCTAATAAGCATCGCAAACGATTTTGTGTTCGTCCCCTGGAACTATCGCGGCAGTGTGGATGGCATGGAAGGAATTGCGCGATATTGCCTGAGCGATCTGACCATTCCGCCCGATATCCTCCAGGTTGGTGTTCCTATCCGGCATTACCAGTTGGATCCAGCCGAGAACCTTTTGGTCGTCGTGCTGCTGGATGAAAGGTATGTCGGCGCGGTTTTACTGGGTTCTGAGCTGATCTGACCGCAATGTACCCTTGTACGTAGACTTACATTCGCGCTACGACTGTTCAAGCATTCAATGCACATGTACGGTCTGGATATAAGCGCCATGGTGAATCCAGAGATCCACGCTCTAGCCATATCCGTTGGTCACTACGAGCTGCCCTCATTGGTGAGGGATAGGGTCTACCTTTCTGCCCATATGGAGTGTAGTCCAGTATCAATTTCCGCGCAGAGCGGCAACCAAAGCGGCTACTATATCCTCTCCGATGGTGAAGGCATCATAACAATCACGCTCGAGACTCTTCACATTCCCAATGCAGAGCCGGGGCAGCAATCACTTCCGTTAGAATGTAGTTCTTGGACGACGACTAGCAGTTGCGCCGCCATTCACTCCTTCCATATCGCTGCCACTCAATGCTTGGAATGGTAGGAGCGGCGCTTCCCCGTCTAGTTACGCTTTCAATGACTGGGCGCCAGGGACTCTTTCATGGCTAATGCGACATCCGGTCCGCCCCGCACGAGATTCCATTTGTGGGTTACCGTCTATGCATGACGGCTGAGATATCCTTTGTTCTCGAGGGGGTCATGGCAGGACTGCGGTGTTGTCAATCACACGTCATATCCGACTCTCCGTCGCTACTCGTCTATTCGTCACTCTCAATGTCCAATCCATTCTCCATTGTTCTCGACAACCGGTCTCATAGCCGGTCTGCTGGCGGTTGGTATCAGACGAGCAGGCGGCTCTGATGGGAGGAAAGAGGGGAATTGCTCTCACACGTTATCACTATAACTCGTTAGCTGATAGTTACGATTGTGCGGCATTCACCTCATGCGGAACCTCGACAATCAATTGCTACAAGTGTATGATTTCGCGCCGCTGCGCGTCAAGAAGGTTAGACACCATGAAGCCCGAGGGGAATCGCCCCTGTACTATTCCCAAAATCTGGGCGTTTCCGCATTGGACTCTGAGACGTGTTTCGGCACCGATCCGTCGATGCCCGGTTGTCACACAAGAGCTATCGTGATAACCGCTGTACCAGCCACAGGAGCGCCGATACTCGAATTTCCCTCGGAGCACTACGCCACCGTGGCGCCGTGTATCCGAACGTCGAGAAAAATCTCCATAAATCCCTCTGACACCAGTTTCGCGATCCGAATGACTCAACGCAACCTCTTGCTGGCTCAGGTGAGTCCTATAGTGGCTGACTCCATTTCCATGCTCATAAGCGCCTGTGTCTGTCCGCGATTGTCAAGGTGACTACTTTGGGTGGCGAAACCAAAATCTGTCTTCAAGTCTTTTCCCTAAGGGGGCAAAGAAGATGGCCGTTAGTGGAAATAATTTGTGGATATCCTTGGCTTGATCGAGTTGGTGGTCCGTGAGATGGGAAGACACGCGGTAAATGTCATATGATCGATCTTACATGCCAGCGCGATATATTCCGTTGTTTACCGCTGCTCATTCAATTGTGTGGTAGAGATATTCAGAGCGTTGTTCTAGGTTACTGCGGAGTGAAAGGTCTAAGTATGTCAGGTCGTGAATGTGTCGATGGATGAGGGAAGAAGAGATGAGGATGAGTCTAGATGTCAAGTTTCTGTTCGAAGACATGTTCGGGGCAGAGTCACTGGACAAGCTAAATTGTGAGCTCCAGATGTCAAATTCGCCGTGGAAACGAAGGACGGAGGTCCATCGCGAAGTATTGATTGCGGAAAGTGTTAAACCATATACAATATAATCCATGGACCACTGAGCAAGAGCATTCGCACCCAATTTCGCCGGCAAGCCTGTCGGCTGAATCCCAAGGGCACCATTCACCTTGTGCTGTCCCGCGAGCTGGCCAGAAGGCGCGGATAATTACGGAAGCAGCGCTATCCATGAATGTGCCGCTAGTCCAGGGCCAAAGGAAGCATCATACTGCCCAGTCGGCTTATCATATGTCCTTCAAACTGAGACTTGACATCAACCCTTTGGCCACCACTTTTGCGTGTCAGATGACTCACGGGAAGCTGCTCCTGACCCAGGTCCGTACGGGGGAGCTAAACGCCAGATATCATGCAGATGCTTATGCGGTAACGGTGGTGTCTCTTGATTTGCCTAGCTGGTCGGTTCCAGCCGAGAAAGTAGGATATCCCGTCAGGTGTCTTCATCCGGCGGCGGAGGTGGTGGCGGCCGCTCGTGGTCGCTCGCACTGGGATAGCCCGACTGGTGAAATGTAAAGAAGAGTAGAGAAGAACCGAGAGGTTTATGGAATTATGAAATTCTGATCGTTGGCGAAGCCAAATAAGAAGCGTGTACCCCACACCTAGCGCTCCAATACACAATCCTTCCAGGCTAACTTGAGAGGTGTTCCGATATCCAGCATCCTTGTTGTGAGGGGAAGTGTCAATAAGCGTGCGACACCTCGCTTCACTGCCCCGACGGCAATTTAGCGATAAATATCGATCAAGAGGCAAGTACAGACAGGATGGTGTAGCCTCCTCGCAGTTTCATAGTCTCTGCTCGAAACGCTTCTCTAGGATTCCTGCGTTTCCCCGATCTTGTTACTGCATGTCGATGGTCGACCGCGGATATAAGCCTGTATCAAGGTACCGCCACCACAAGGACATCTGACTTTCAGAGTCGCAGTTCTGACCGATAATAAGATATCGCACAGTGCATACTTCAAGCTTACAGTCGTCGTCCCGCATGTCTCACCCACCCAAGAGCGATGCGGTACCCGGAAACCCAGATGAATTCACCTCGATAACGTCTCAAGTGACATCCGGTGCGAGCATCGGTGCACAAACCGATACCGGATGTCCGAACACTGAGCGAGGCGGATCCGAGTTTCAAGACCCGCAAGGCGATGACAGCCCGTCTACGGAGTTCACGGCGACAGTTCCGACTCCGGAACAGCTTGACAAGTGGATGACCGAGTACATCCGTACGCTCGAGGATAAATGGTTTGTTGATGAAGCGGAAAGTACTGGCGACGGCGTGACGCAATGATTCTCGACCCGTCGGAGAAGGTTGGCGAAGGTCAATGTCTCGGGGACACCGTGATTGCGAAGCGCTGATGTGATAAGGCGAAGCCAGTATGATTCTAGACCGTCCGAGATGGGCATGATGGGAGAATTGTGACCCGATAACTCGTCTGATGCTCTATGGTATAGTGATGTTGGATGTATTTGGTTGGATAACTTGCGCACTGTAGACTTTATGTCTAGCAATCATCGTATCTAGCAATCATCGTATTGTCAAACGAAATCAGACGACTCATATCAGTTGCCGATGTGCTGAACTTACCATTATAACTACTGCACTTGCGTACGGCTGCTCCGATAATAATGCATTCCTCTTCACTTCTTTCCGTCCGAAGAGTTGACGCCAAATCCAGAATCCGTCAACAGATATTCTTTTCCGATGGTCCTGAGCCAATCCAAGGCCTCTCCGATCTTATTCACTTCCTCCCACTTGCCTCTTGATGGCCGCTCGGGGTCCCCGCCTGACGAATCCGCCTCAAGTACTCGTAGCTTCAGTGCTAGCCATTGCCAACTTTTGACTTCCCTCGCAAACTCTTCAAGATCGGCGACGTCTCCTTGCGCATAAATGATTCCGGGGTATCCGACCTTGCCAAACCCTTTTAGATGGAGCGATGAAGACAAGGAGGAGAGCAGGCGTCGTTTTGTTGGGGATAATAGGTGATGCGAGGTGAACAGGAGATGTCCGGGTTGATAAGCGACGTCCCGAATGGCAGGCTGAGGTGCGTCCTCTTGAACCGCGGTTGTATTCTCTTGCAATACTGGCAAGAAATGCGTAAAGATCATGTAGTAGAGTGGGTACCTTGGTAAACACCGTCAACGCATACTCATTCTTGTAGAGACCCATCGCTTACCCGTTCTCTACAGCCTCATCCCAACTTTCAGCCAGCTTCTCATCCACCCACTGAGCCCATCCAAGCGCTTCCTCTCGGCCCATTGCATCGCTCTTGTATTGAAACCCAGCCGACGTCGATACATTCACTTCTGCAGGCATCGTAAAGTGTATCCGGTACGGGCTGTCGGAGCTTGTGATTGTGTATTGGTTTGTAGTCCCGTCGTTCGGTACAAGCTCTTCACCAGGCATGAGCGAAGAGCGTATCAGCTCTAGTTCTTCCTCCATAGCGGTTCTGATGGCGTAGGCAGTAGTCTATCGAGAGGGAGCGGCCATTTATGCACGCACCATTGTTGAAACTGATCCTGATGAAGAGACGCTGAGACAGCCATAATCTGCATCCGTTGTATCCGTTAGATTTGTAGAGCATGCGCGATTTGCCTTGCATGTAGTAGCCTCCTGGAGCTTCCAATGATACGATCCAGCAAGTGGCAACGTCAGATCCAGTCCCGTTTCCGGTTGGCCGTGACACCGCAACGGACGGCATTGCTTCATTATCCATTGATATACATGACCGCAACTACGCAAACGATTACAAAATAAATGCAAATAAACCCTCATCTGACAACCCGCTCTTTGACTTTTCCCCCGTCGTGCGTTTAGTACGTTCGCTTGAAAGGCGGCACGCTCTTGCATTCATTCTCGTCCAGCGTCTCGGCGATAACCTTTCTAAAGGACAGATCAACCTTGCTGTTTTCTGCGTCGGGCATGATTGACAAGGTGTGCTTCATCCATTCTCCGTCACTATAGGGGATGCGTTAGCGCTCGTTGAAGTATCTAGAATCAATCAGTACTCACTTTCGGTCAGGGTAATCTTCTCGTGCGTGGGCACCTCGGGATTCCAGTCGGTTAGCAGCGGAAACGACGGTCTGCATGGCGTTCGGAAGCAAATTTCGAAGCTCCAACGTCTCGACGAGATCACTGTGCAGCAAGGATTAGCTATGACCGATCGCAGGGTGTGGAGATTCGACTTACGTGTTCCAGATCATACTCCTGTCCTTGATACCGACCTTGTCAAAGCTCTTGTAAATCTGGTGCATCTTGGCGACACCCTCATCCAAACTCTCCTGCGTTCTGAAGACGGCGACATCGCTCTGCATGGCCTTTTGCATATCCAGCCTAATCTTTGACGTCGGCAGTTCTCCACTGGCATTTCGGATCCTGTCCAAGTCGGCAATCGACTGCTGGCCCAAGGAGTCATCGAATGCACCATGGGCGGCACCGGGGGTGTGGTTGTCCCGGATGTGATTGGCGCAAGCTCGACCAAAGACAACGATATCCAGCAACGAGTTGGCACCGAGTCGGTTGGCACCGTGCACGGATACACAGGCAGCCTCACCGGCGGCGTACAAACCGGGAACGACCTGGTCCTTGCCGTCCTTGTCGACGGTCAAGACCTCACCTGTGTACTTGGTCGGGATACCACCCATGTTGTAGTGGACGGTCGGCAAGACGGGGATCGGTTCCTTGGTGACATCGACACCGGCGAAAATGGCCGCCGTCTCGGAGATACCGGGCAGTCGTTCGTGCAGGATTTCAGCGGGTAAATGCGAAAGCTGCAAGTAGACGTGATCCTTTTCCGGACCGACACCTCGACCTTCCCTGATTTCCAAAGTCATGGACCGGGAAACGACATCTCGCGACGCCAAATCCTTGGCGGTAGGTGCGTATCGCTCCATGAAACGTTCACCTTCACTATTGAGCAGGTAACCACCTTCACCTCGAGAACCCTCGGTGATCAAACAACCGGCACCGTAGATACCCGTCGGGTGGAATTGCACGAATTCCAGATCCTGCAGAGGCAACCCCGCACGCGTGACCATGGCGTTTCCGTCACCGGTACAAGTGTGGGCCGAGGTACACGAAAAGTAGGCACGACCGTAACCACCAGTGGCGAGGACGGTGTTGTGCGATCGGAACCTATGAAGCGTTCCGTCCTCCATGTTGAGCGCAATCACACCAACACACTTGCCATCCTGCATGAGCAAGTCGAGGGCAAAGTATTCGATAAAGAAGTTGGTGTCGTGTCGGAGGGATTGACCGTACAGGGTGTGCAGGATGGCGTGACCCGTTCGGTCGGCGGCGGCGGCACATCGGTAGGCTTGACCGCCCTTGCCGTACTTGAGTGACTGCCCACCGAAAGCTCGCTGGTAAATCTTTCCCTCCTTGGTTCTCGAGAAGGGAACACCGTAGTGCTCGAGCTGTAGTAGCAAGGGTGAATATCAACATCCAGCCATCCGCGCGCCAAGTGGCACTACTCACCTCGATAACCGTGTTCGGTGCCTCCTTGCACATGTAATGAATGGCATCCTGATCACCCAGCCAATCACTACCCTTGACGGTATCGTACATGTGCCATCTCCAATCATCCTCGGTCATGTTTCCCAAAGCGGCATTGACACCACCCTGGGCGGCGACGGTGTGCGATCGAGTAGGGAAGAGTTTGGTAATGCATGCCGTCTTGAAACCGGCTTCGGCGAGGCCGAAAGCTGCTCGAAGACCAGCGCCACCGGCGCCACTGAAGGGAAAAGAGGATGAGTATACAGCGGAGTCGTGGTTAGCGGGATTGCTTACACTACGACGGCGTCAAACTCGTGGTCAATAACAGGGTAACCCTTGTGTTGGCCAAAGTTCTAGGACATATGAAATCGAGGCGATGTCAGTAATGTTTTTAGGGATGTGAGAAACCCATTCAACCCTCTGGCGATGCGATACCGTCTCGCCACCACTGCACCCCACCAACCATGCCTGTCAACCTCGCACCCTCGCTCGCCACCACCCCAAACCCGAAAGCGTACTCACAGCAGCCTCCGTCGCTCGATGCGCCCTACTTGGCATGGCCAATCCTCTCTTCACGACATTATTGACGGCGGAGGACTTTGTGAAAGACCGACCGGAGATTCGGGACAGCATTGCGGGGAGGATTCAGGTGAAGGGTGAGGCGGTATAGAAGAGCCACACAGAAGGAGGATGACTTGAACAAGCGGCGATGGCGACCCAATCCACTGGAGGACAGACAGGCAGAAACATATACTGGTCGCATTCGGTGCTCCCGATCGTCAGCCAACCAAACGCCTTGAATTGGACTTGTGGATTTCAGAGATCGAGCTCGGAGAAAGTCGGCCGCGAGGTTTCCGTGAGCTGAGGACGCGGGGGCACCTGTGTTAGGTAAGTGAAGCCCTCGTTCAAGCACCTTCCTCACCCTCCGTCGACAAGTGGATCAAGGGAAACATCTCGAGCAAGATCACGATTGGACGTCTAGCAGAAGTAGATGCGGTGTTTCTTGCCAGTAGAGTGTCTATTCGGTCACTTCCGGCTACGTGATATTCATACAAAGCCGGACGAGGGCACTTCTGCTCCCCTTCCGACGTTCCTCCTGTCGACAATTCTTGCACTCCATCCGACATTGCTATCAACAGGCTGCCAATGATCCTCCGAAAAAGCCCGGGACGGATCGTCTGAACTTATCGGCATAGAGCACATTGAAAACCCGAGGAAAGAGCGTCTTTCGTTTGCCAGCTTAGACCGCGGTCAATCGTCGTCTGGGTCCTTCCTCGAGTTCCGACAATCCGTCTGCAAACCCCGCCGCTGACGACGATGGCACCGCTACGTCGCTTGCATCGGTACACCTATACCTTCACAACTTGCATGCAGGAACGGACAAAGGGTGCTTCCGGTTTTTTGTTTTGCTTCGCGAGATCGACGTTGAAGATGTGACGGTGTCATGCGGAGAAGATGATGCCTATTGGAGGGGAGAGCAGATCTCGCGATTGTCCATATTCGCTATTTAGGATACGCCGGCGAAGTTTAGATCCGTTATGGTGTGTGGGTTACGGGCGTTGGGACGATATCAAGGACACGTCAATCAACACCGTCCGTAGGATTCCACTCGGAGATGTTCACGCCCGCTACAGTGACCTCGTGTTTCACAACTATACGATTCCACTAATACATGTGCGGGAAGAAGGTATGGCGGTTATAGCGTTCAGGTCCAGAGCGATTAAATCATCCTCGGATCGGCAAAACGTCACATCAGGGCAAGGTACAATACTGACTAACGGACGAGAGAGCAGGTCGTGTCGGACCACGACGCGTGAGGGATCAGTGGGTGGTCTTGGAGAAACCAACACCGTCGAATAGCCGTATATAAATGTCGCAGAGTATCTTACAAACCAGCGGAGGTCGACGTTGGAGATGAATCACAACAGTATGTACGTACTAGTTGCGCATCCGGATCCAAATCTTCACTTCCCACTGGTGATATCACCTTGAATCCGTGCTTCAACCTGAACTGGACAGCTCCTTCCCCGTCTCTCCATCCCCCGCCCCCCCTCTCCCGCCATGCAGACCACCCGCCGTCGCGTCCTCGCTGACCCAAACCGTCGCTCCCCCAAACCCGGGTTCCTCGTCGCCGAACACGGACATACCCACGGCCAACTCAACTACTACCTCTGGGATCCTGCGCTCAATCGGATCCACCTCGTCGACGGATACGCCCACGCCACACCGAGTCGGAGCGTCGCTTGGTCATCTCATGGGATAGTAGCGACGGGCTTGGCGAGTGGTGCGATCCATCTGTTGGATGTGGAGCGGTGGACGAGGCCGAGGAATGCAGAGTTTCCTGGGGGTGGGGATGGCCTAACAGGGCAGAGTTATTCGAATGCCGTGTCGACGTACAATCAAAGTCAAGCCGTGGCTGCGGGCTCTTTGGGCACGCTCTCGATTCGACACAACCGAGCGTGTAATTCCTTGGCGTTTTCAAAGGTCGATCCGCACTACTTGGTGGCAGGGTACGACAAGACTCGTTCGGAATGCAGCTTGATGATCTGGGATCTCGAACTCGCTCTCAGTCATGGACTGTATCCAACGCCACCGGCCAGTCGACGATTCCCATTGGGATCCGAGGGACGCCTCGATATCCAGTTTATGCCGACGGGAACTACGTCGCAACCGATCCAACAACTATTGCCGAGCGAAACCATCAACGCCGTGGAAACTCTTTCGGGATCCGTATCACTGATCCTCGCTTCATCAAACGCAAAGATCATCCGTCTCCTCGATCTCCGCACCAAGCTCCCCTCGACGTCGGGAAACTCGTCGAACCCGCAAACTCCGGGAGCAGCGTACCAACCCGCCGTGCCCTCTCGTCTCTCCGCCTCGGTCTTGAGCAACCCCTTGCCGCCAACAACAACGTCGTCAACGTCACACGACCTGCAAGTCTCCTGGTCAACCTCCACACGCGCAGTATACCACCTCTCTGCTGCACCACTGAACCCCTATCTCCTGGCGTCAGCGGAAGAAGGTCTCGGCGGGACCGTCCGCATATGGGATACCCGGTACGCACAGGGCGATGTGTTGAACTTTGAAGCGGCACGGGGAGGGGTCATTCACCTCGGATGGGATGAGAGCGGTCGTGGACGCGGCGGGGAAAGACTCGGTGTAGGGACAAGGGATGGCGGTGTGCTCGTTTATGATGTCGTGAGTGGACGTTTGACATCTAACGACGACCGGCCGAATTCCGATGCACCGGGGGACGGATCAAGTTGGGCGGCTCTCACGCATATCCGCGGCGCATCAAAGCCGCTTCAGTCTCTCGCATCATTCACCTTCCTACCCTCTACCCGCGCCGCATATCAAAACGTGCTCACCGTCTGCCGGGACGCGGCGATGTTTGTCGATACGCTCAAGGTGTCCCTGACGGTCAGCTCGGCCAGTCGAGTAGGTGATGCTACGCTCGTCGAGGAGGATTCGGATCTGCCGAGGCTCGTCGTGCCGAATATCAAGATGGAGTCGGAACAATCCATCGATCCGTTCATGCTCGATGTCGCTGCCAGACTCGCTGCGCCCGTCATCTCTACCCCCGCGACCGTCACCCCTGGCGCTGCCGGAGACCGCCGCTCCGTCTCGCGCGGGCGACAACCCGACATCCCGTCTTCGGCTACACGAGCAACACTCAACATCAAACAACTCAGCCTCACAGACCCACCAGCGGCATATGTTGTCAACTCGGGGACTGCATGGCGGCATCCGTGGACCACAGGGGGCGCGGGGTTGACCGGAGGTCGAAGCGATTCCCGTGGACAGTCTGTCTCGTCCCGAGGGACCGGTCGGCGGGCGTCGTACCGCGCGCAGCAAGGCAAATCGAGAGTCGAAGACGTGGATGCGCAGGCGTGGCAGGAGTTGTTGGGTGAGGATGTCGGGGCGTTGATGCGACTCAAGGCGGAAGAGGGATTTGGATTGGATGTGAGTTGTTTGACGTAAACCGGGACGCCGGCCGCTGAATTACGTGTGGTAGTTGATGGCGAACGACTTGATAGAGAGCAGAATACCAACGACCGGCGGTCTGTTATTTGAGTGGCTTGATCGTACGTCGTCTTGGGAGCAATGTCTGTTCCTCGCTGATCTCGATATAACAGGATTCGTGCACCTCATGAGCAAACCAGCTCCGAGGCGGAGCTCTGCCGTTGACGGGTTTGATTTCTGCCTTCAAGGCGTCTGTGGAATCTGGGCAGGGCGGAACGGACCTGTCGTTTCTGCGCAAGCGACAGAGACTGATCGCAAACGACCATTACCACTCTTGCCTCCCGCCGAATACCAAGCCAACACGAACCCGGAATGGGCCAGGCAAGCACCAACGTGGTCCCCGAGCTCGGCATCACGCGCATCTCTCGATCCCAGCATGTCCGCGGATTACCTCCGCACGCTGCATGCCATTCTCGCGGATCGGCAGGTGGATTTCGTCGAGGCGGGATTAGTGTCAGAGAGACCCAAGGCCTCGCATCGGAGGCTGATGCTTGCCGTCTGTGGAGAGTTGACCGGTGAGCGGTTGGACGTCGAGATTGAGCGGTAGGTGGTAGTTCATCGTGTGTCGAATTTCTGCTGATTGCCGGGATGTAGCATCGCACAGACGCAAGTGACCAAGGCGGCTTGTATCGCCTTGTTCAACAAAAAGACGCAGATGGCTGTATTAATGCTGCATAACAGTAAAGGCAAGTCCAACTGCGTTATTCGCAACGATCGTTACTCATCCTCGTCCGCACAGACGAAAAGCATCGTCTTATGGGCACGCTCCTGATGCAACGTCGCATCGAACCTGCCTCGGTCTTGCACATGGAGTTGAGCGACCCCTACCTTCGTGCCATGGTCAAGAGCCTTGCCGGGGACACGTCATGGGGCGAGATCTTATACGACACGGATCTCCCGTTATTGGAACGAATCGTTCTTGCCATTCGCTTCGTGGGGGACGACATGCTCTCCCGGTTCCTCGAGGAACAAGCCCGTCGTTGCCTTGAGGATGGGTCGTTGCACGGCATTGTCCTACTAGGCCTGACGACTGACGGAATCCGGCTCCTCCAACGGTACTTGGATCGTACGGGGGATATCCAGACCGCCGCCATCATCGGCGCATTGATTCCTTGCAAGATTGGAAACGTCTCGCGCTGGATAGAGACGTATCGCGATATGCTTGATGGGTGGAAGTGCTTCAAGGCGCGCGTGAGGTATGACATGATGCGCGGCAGTATCGCACGCTATTACGGAGACAACATCAAGACGCCGAAGCAAGTCGTGCTCCGGTGCAATTATTGTCAAAAGGACCTGACGGGAAACGTGGGCACGAGCGAGGTGACCTCGCGGACCTATTGCGCGAATTGCACCAACCGCTTGCCGAAATGCTCCATCTGCCTGTTACAGATCGATACTGCACCAGAAGAGGACGAGAATGGGAGCACGCTAGCCAATGCGCTCGTGTTTTGTCAGAATTGCCATCATGGCGGACATCAGAAACATATTATCGAGTGGTTCGAGGGCGATCAGGAGGATGTAGAGGGTCACGTAGAGTGTCCCGTTGCTGGATGTAGTTGTACATGTAATAGGTTGTAGAGCTCTGCAAGAAGGTATCATGTCGATGACCGGGAAATATAACCTGCTGATTACTAGCTAGCCTGTCGGTATCGGCTGCTCAGGAATTCGATGCGCAGGGTCGGCTTCGAAGCGGGCGATCTTGAGGCGCTTCTGCGAACACCAACCGCTGCTGAGCTCGCTACTGTTTTCCACCTTGCCGACATGCGTGGATTCCCCTTCGAATCAACTTTGAATTCGAAAGACTTTGCAGCCTTACCTTCCGAGTCGTGACAGTCGCAGTCAGGTCACGGACATGACGGACATGGGGAAATGTCCGCGCAACCGTGTTTGGGCTTGAAACAGACAGCGAGCAGTTATTCAGAGTATTCTACAACGTACAGCTTGCGACACAGAGGCAACATGTTATGGCGTCCTCTCATCCATAGAACACTCGCCAGGCCTCCACAGCGCATACCCCACCGCCATGTCTCGTCACTCCCGTCGCTGCTAACCCTTCCGACCCTACCATCACTCACCTCCCTCTCCGACCTACTCCTCACCTACCCAACGCCAACCTTTACAGCCACCATCATCCTCCTCACCGTTGGCGTACGGACAGTGTTTACTCTCCCTGCAACAATATGGGCTCGAGGGAGGATGCGCAGGATGAGGGAGGTGGTAAGGCCCGAGATGGCCAAGGTGAATGAGCGGTTGGCGGTGGAGGTTGCGAGGGAATGTAGAGGCAAGGGATTAGGGTACGATGGGTATAAAAAGGAGCTGAAGAGAAGGGTGAGTCTCGAGGGCGTAAGCGACGAGTGTTAGGAGTCCGAGTGTTCTGAGCGCAGGAGTTTGGACGCTGGGTTACCAGAGACCGGCGTCAATGACGACGATCCTCGATGATTGGAGCATAGGCTGCACGAGGACTCGGATGTTCAATTGGACGTCCTTTCATTCCGAAACGCCTTTCAGGCGAAGCCTATCTTGGGTAACGAAAGTCAGAGCCGACGACGCAAAGCACGTCGAATGATCCTCGATCGCGACAAGAGGAAACACGTCGGAACATCGCGACTGAACCCCGTGCTTCATAGCTTGATACTTACCCCGCTTCGTCCTGCAGCTCGCCGACATTCAATCCGGCCTTGTCAAGAAATACAAATGCCATCCCCTTGCCACCGCCCTCGTCCCGCCATTAATCCACATTCCCATCTTTCTCCTCCTTTCACTCACCATCCGTCAAGCCGCAGCGCTCGCAACCCCTCCACCGATCGACCTGACGTCGTCGGCTCCAGAAGGTCCCGTGCCCGTGTCCGAGTACGCAGCATTTGCAGCCGAACACGTCCTCTGGCTCGACTCGCTCGTGGATCCCGATCCGAGGCTTGTGATTCCGTTTGCGATTGGCTTGATGGCGTTTGCCAATGTGGAAGTCATGCAATCTTGGCGAAAGGAGGTTTCCACCTCGGCAAGCGCGACGGAGACGACATCGCCCTCGCCATCATCCCTGTCGGCTGTTACGAAATCTGCCACACCAACTCAAGGCAAGAAGATCAAACCAAACTTTGGCCGTCTTTCCACCGCCAGCAAACGCTCCGCTTCATCCATCCTGCAACACGAACACGAACAGGGTAACATGTCGGCCGTTGACGCGCGGAAACGGGAAGTTCACCAGAGGGCGGGGACGATGCGTGGACGTGTCATAGGGAACGTGATGCGTATCTTGGCCGTCGTCACGGTTGGTATAGCTGCTGAGGTGCCGGCGGTAAGTCCTTTTGCCTCTTCTGTCTCTCGCCCCCAGCGGCTGATTGCTCTTTGTGGAGTAGGCCGTAGCTATTTACTGGTTCACGTCGACGGGGTACACGCTCGTCCAGAATATCATCCTAGGCTATCTCGACCGTCAGCCGTCGACGCCCATCGTACGACGGTGAACGCGTCTTGCAAGGATAGTTGAGCAAATTGAATGCAGCGCATATCCTTAATCCCGTACGTATCCCTCTGGTCCCCTTCTCGCGGCCCCAGCGAGCAGCCAATGATCAAACCAAGAAACCCGAATGGATCCAGCCTTCATGGTCATTGAACAAACCGCCGTCTTGCCCTTTCGGGCTAGGCGGAGGATTGGCCGCTTTTGCGATCCAAATGGGGATATCCCAGGAATTACATGATCTAGTATGAGGCTGCTCGCGTGGTCGGCGGTCGCTGTGGCGCGCGGCGCATGTAAAGCTAATGTTTTGCGCCGTCCAGGTTACGTGGAGGATGATGCAAGTGGAGACGACAGCAGTAGGCACACTCACCGATGCAATGTAGCGCAAGTGATATGCAATGATCATGTTTCCTCGCCGTGCACCTTACCCTCGTGTAAACGCAAAACCTGCCCTTGACCCGACCGCCATGGTACTTCCTCCTCATAATGACTGACGACAATCACCGCTTGCCCGCCCTTTCCTTCCTGTGCCATCTCGGCCCACTCGGTCTCCAACAGCGCCCGACAGCGCGCCCATGATTCCTCGTCCATTCCCTGACTCGCCTCGTCCAAGATCAATAACTGAGGCCGAGCGACAACAGCACGAAGAAACAAGAGAAATGCTTGTTGACTCGGCGGGAAATGGGCAAAATCCGTGTCGTAGATCCGTTCCGCGTCGCTCGTCGACGAAGACTTGCCCCTTGACGGCCTGACGTACAGCAAGTCCTCGAAAGGCTGCAACAAGCGCCTGATTCTCTCGCGTTGCTCGTCAGTCACCTTGCGCCTCGAAAAGACACCTTCATATCCCGTCGCCACGACCTCGCCGGCGCTCAGGCCCATCCCCCTCGGGAACGCAGCAAAAATCTCGGGCCAAGCATGTCCGATCCGACGACGTAGCGTGGGCGTGGGCGTGGATCTCCGTGGTCGGGAAAACAAAGTGAGGTGTTCGGCGGGAAGGGAGAACGACCGCGGATGGTGGCCGAGGATGAGGGAGAGGAGGGTTGTTTTACCGCTTCCGTTTGAGCCTTGGAGGTGCCATCGGTCGCCAGGGAAGATGCGCCATGAGACGTCGTCGAGGACCTGGTGCAAACGCGGGACGGGTCAATACCCGGATGCTTACTAGTCTAGAATCGGGGCTTCTACCTTTTTATCACCGTACGCGATCGAGATGTTTTGCGCATCCACCACGGGTGTCAAAGTTGTCGGCTTGGTGACCCCACGCACATCTGGCACACTATACTGCGTCTCTTCTTGCGTCTTTACGCGATCCACATACTCTTCCTTGCCGAGCGTCTCGACTTGTCCTCCAGTCACCCTTGCGACATGCGTCACATACTCGGGCATACCCACCACCCCAGTTCCACGGAGCGACAAAACCAGCCTCATCATCCTCGCCGCCTCCTCCCCCGCCCCGTTGCCTCGATTCACAGCTCCCAAAATATCCGCAATCTCCCGTCGACTCTGGACATCGAGCCCGGCAAACGGATCCTCGAAAATCAACATCCTCGGCCGGGCCAACAGTCCCGCCGCGATACGGGATCGTCGTGTTTGACCACTGCTGAGCGCCACGAGCGGGAGGTTGAGGAGATCTTGGATCCCTAGGACGTCAGCGACGGCGTGGATCGTTTCTTCTCCCCCCGAAGAAGCGGATGCCCGGAAAAATTCAAGGAGCGTAATTCGGTCTTCATCCTGCAACGCGCCGTATCGGGCGGTGAAATCTGTAAACTCGCCCGTCGCGGAGGGTTTTGAGAATGCAAGGTGACGGATGGATGGCGGTTGCGCCACGAGGTGTGAATCGGTTGTAGTCGTAGCGTGTTGTTGGTTCCATTGATAGGTATATGGAAAGACGCCCGGCGCAGGTGGGCGAGGGTGAAAGCGGTGTTTCGAGAGCAGTGTCTATCGACGGTCAATTAGTGCCTTTCATACCCATAGATTCCAACGGGACCCACTTGTATCAACCTCCTCCGGCCCTCGTCTTCCCCGACGATGGCCAGCCCATACTCGCCATCCGAGGGAATATTCAGCCCGTTCACGAAACGGAGTAACTGGTCAGCCGTCGATGCCCCGGTAGCTCCGAGCGGCAGGACTGACGACCGGGGTAGGATGGAGACGAGCGGGAGGCGCATTGGTTGGGCGCAGAAAGACCTCTGCGCCATACCGGGGACCATGTCAAGGTGAACTTGATTAAACACCTGAAACGGCGTTCCTCGCGGACATGACACGGCATCTCCGTTTCATGTGGAGGCAGGAGATATTCGTCTGAATGTATCCATTCCATCGCCACTATAGTATACAGTATTTCGCGGGTGTTGACTAGCCTTCCATCGCTGAAGCACAGGAATAGTACGACGATGGTAAACGCAAATGTCTCAAGTGGGAAGAATATCTGGATCGCAGCGAGTGATGGCAACCTTGAGCGAGTCAAGGTCCGTCTTCTTCATTCTAGTCCGCCGGCCATATACTCATCGTCATAACCCTCCAGGAATTGATAGAGGTTCATGGTACGTAGCCCGTCACAAACTACCGCTTCATACGTCTCAAAATATCATACTGGCAGGCATGTCACCTAACGTGGAAGACGACAACACCTACACGCCAATGTAGGTCCGTTATTCCCTCTTTTAATCCTCGCTGGGCATACGTTCTAACCTATCCGCGTATCCGCGCGCACTTAGGCACGCAGCGGCATCTTACGCCCACCTCGATCTGCTCGAGTACCTCATCTCCAAGGGCGGGGACATCAACCACCCGGATTCGGATGGAGAGACCCCGTTGTTCACCGTGGAATCTGTAGAGGTGGCACGATGGATGATGGAGCGTGGAGCAAGGGCCGATGTCAGGAACAAGGAAGGCGAAACGGTGAGCAGCATGCACGATCGACGGCGTCCATGGTCAATCCACCGAAATATAGGGCTGATACTCGTCGTTTCAGGCCGCAGAATTCCTATTCGAAGATCACCCCGAAGTCGCCATGTACCTCCAATCCCTCCTCCAACCATTAACTACCAGCAGCGCAACAACTGCCCCGCCGCACGACGCAATCCCGCCACCACTACTGCCATCCGCCTACCAAGCCGAAGCACTCTCCTCGCAAATGACCGACGACTTGATCACCCGTACGGGGGAGATCATGCGTGATGCCGAAGCTGGGGGATACGATCCGGATGAACAGCTGAGAGAGGTGGTGTCTCAGGCGTTGATGGATGGGTGGAGGAGGAATAGGGATCAGGCTGCTGCCGAGGAGGCGCAGGAAGGGGTGGAAGGGGAAGGGGAAGGGGAACAGGATAGTAAGCGATCGAGGATGGAGTAGGTTTCCCTGAACAGGGACGTGCGCCATGGCTATTGGCATGCAAGATCGTATGTATATACAACAGATTGGACTTTTGTGCCGATTTGTACAGCTTGACGCTCGGAAGCCCTGATTTCGTTCCAGGTGTCGTGACAGATGCAAACTAAGTGGTGCGCGAGATCTATGAGCGGGCCGATGTGTGAATCCTGGCCAAGGGTCGGTCTGGGCCGCCGGGTGAGCAGTGTTGGTTTCGTACCTCCAGGTCCTAGAAGAGATTCTTGACATCGTCCTGGCCGAACGGCGTCATACAAGTAATACATTTCCGACTTCGATTCGCCAGTCGATCCTTGATGCATCCATGGCAGAATGCTACAAGGCAGGTGAGCGGGTCAATGGAGCCCGGGTCTCGATGATAGCAGGGCAACCTACTATGCAGGCATGTACGGAGAATCTTGTCCTTGAGCGCAATGTGACAAGCAGGGCAGCGGAGGATGGACTTTTCCCAAATCAAACGTCAATACGCTGAAACCTACCGTCGAACGAGCCCGACTCACAAACAACTGATCTCGTTCCTTTTTCAGCTGGGGATCCGATAACGTCGTGACCACCTTGGTCTCCGCCGTCTTGGCGAGCGATTTGACATCCTTCAACTTTGATCTCATGTCCAGAATCTGCTCCTCGAGTTCGTGGCATTGGGCAGATGCTTTACTCTCGGCCTCCATGTACTTGGCGGCATCCGCTTTGAACTGTTATGAAGCAGGTCAGTCTTTGGCATCGCAATGATAAACTCGATTACCCACGGCATTCATACGGGCCTCTTCTGCCTTGACTTCTGCCTTGGCCATCGCCAGCTCTGTCCGCAAACTCTGCAGCTCGCTCTCGTATTTGTAAATGGTCGTCCGAAGTAGCGCCAATTCCCTCTCTTGATGAGTCTGGACGCGATACATAGCTGTCATCAGTCCCAGCCTGGATCGTGCACACTGCCCACGTACGAGTTGTGCATGCAGACCCTCCTCTACTGCTCTTGCCTTGTCCAGAGCTGATCTCTGCAATTCCAGGCCTTTTTTCAAGGACGCTTCTTGCTCCTTGAGACCTAGATTCTCTCGCGAGACGGCAAAGAATTTGTGCTCGGCTTTCGCTTTCTGCGAACGAGTTGCGTGTAAGCGCGGAGGGTATGTCAACAGGGAAACACTGACCACTGTCGTTAAATCAACCACTTGCGTTTCCAGAGCCTTGAGGTTGTATACCTTCGTCTGAGCCATCCGCTGCATGCCTTCGTATGCTTGTGTGAGCTGATCAATTTCCTGGTATAGCGAGTTTACGGCCTGTACGAGAAGACGTTAGTGTTGAGCGTGCCATGGCGGATCTGGGGACTTACAGCATTCGCTTGCTCGACCTGCAGCCGCAAGCTCTGTATCTGTTTCGACTTCTCCTCGCTTTCTCGAACGATATCTGCTTGGGGTCCAGTCGCGCACAATGCTTCGCGGTGTTCGAGTTTGCGTCTGTCCGTTTCTGCTTTCTCACGGGCCGCAACCAATTCTTGTCGTATCGACTCGATGTCGGGTGACGACGCCGAGAACTGGGTCAGCTGTTCCTGTAACAGTCTCTCCTTGTTCTTTGCTTGCCTGGTAGATATGTCAGGAAAACGACAGCTGGCCAGACGGACTCCAGACTCACTGAAGCTGCTCCGCAAGCGATCTCACATAATCCAAATCCGAACCTTCTCGCTGTAACAGGAATCCAAGGTAATCTTGCTCCCCGCCCAACGCCGCAAGCTGTGCATGCAGCCGTTTAGCTTCGGCCACCAGCACCTTTGTACGTTCCTGTATTAAGCCAGATCAGCGACTGCTAGTGCCCGCTTAACTGACTACCAACCTCTTGAAATTGTGCAAACTCCTCAACTTCTTTTACCGACTGCCTTGATACCGTCTGCTGAGCCTTCCGCGTATCAGTTTCTTCCTTGAGCACATCTCTTTGCCCACGCAGACGAGCGATATCTGCATCTTTGGCGCGAAGCTGATTCCGTATAACGTCCAACTCTTTCTGATGTTCATTCTGTTTCGTCAGGGTGATTAGCAAACCTTACTTCTCAACCAAACAGAAGCAAACTCACCAACACGCTTTCCCTGTATTGATCCATATCACACCTCATCCGACTCGCTGCCTCTATTGCTTCTTCGCCTCTGATAACTCGCGTTTTCCACTGCTCCATGTTCTCTGCAACCTTTTCCACCAGAGTCTTATACAGCGGGGTCTGAGCAATAATCTCATCTGTCGGCGCAATGACCCAAGCGCTGAATTCGTCCCTGGTTTTTCGAAGTTCAAGACATTCCGCACGAAGCGCTGCAAGTTCGCTCGACTGATGATCGAGCAATTGATGCATGTTCGCCGCTTGATCAAGCGATGTTAAGTTGCCGTTGGCCAGCGGAGCCGAGGAGGAGCTTGAGGCGGCTCCATTCGCAACGACCGGATCAACCTCCATCTTTCCCGATTCTTGTTTTACCTCTGGCTGGTCATCCAGCTTGACAGGCGTTCCAACGCCATTGATACAAACTCCCTGCGGCGATGTTGATAAACGCTGGTTTGCCGGCTCCTCTTTTACCGTATCGAGATGACCTCCTACACGGGACAGCTCAAGCTTGAATTCGTCGCAATGCCGCTCTGATCTCTCCTTGGCGCCCACAGCCTCGTCGTGCTTCTTAGAAAGGTCTGCGTACTCGGCTTTAAGTGCCGCATGAGCAGTACGAAGCGATGCTAGCTGCGCCTGGAAGGTAGATGTTGCTGACGCAGGTGGCGGTGGTATTATACCAAAAACGGATTTCAGCGAATGGAAACGCTCAGTGAGGACTTTGCCCATATGTGGTGTGTACGAAGCTAATGGGAGGGTCCATCAGCTGCAGCTTGAAAGATGCAGAACCAGACCTACCGGCAGCCTTGAGCTCTTCCAGTACCTCGGAATCCTCGGGAATTGGCTCCTGTGCCTCATATCTCGCGCACTTCTCAACTTCTACCCACATACTGGCCAGCGCTTTGGCATTTTCTTTGGCTGTCTGTAGTTCCTCGGACTGCCCATCCAGGAGGGAAGTAGCCCGTTGGGCTTGACGCCGGTACGCAAGAAGTTGCAGGTAGATTTGCGTTTTGCGGAAATCCTGAACCGAGCTCAGAAAGGGTCAGACTCACAGCTGTTGCGAGACGCCTTGATAAGATCACATAGCCTGACTCACCTCAAGGTAACTCGGATCACCGACATACCGCGGCTCCTTTTCCTCGTCCTCGACCATGGTCAGTACACGTCTCCCCGACGAGGTCGGCGTATTCGCTCCCGACCTCGAGTTCGGGGAGAGCGCCGAAGCAAAGGCCTTTTCATTGCCTAGACGATCTCGTTTCCGGCCCCTTGGGGAAGTCGATCCTGATTCCATGGTTCCCAGAGCCTAGGGGTTTTCCCTATATGTAAGGGTACCAGTCGGGCAAAATGGGATTGACAAAGAAGGGATCGTAGACGATAATGTCGGAATAGCAAGGACTAGGTGATGAATGCTCGTTGCTGGTGGTAATGCATGGGACGACGAGCGGCAAGTGGCGGCTGGAATCCAGGTTTTGAGAGGAAAAGTGATAGGAAAGCAACCGCGGCGTTTGTTTGGCTGTTTCGCTAGGATAGACCTGTCATCCAGAATGATGAAGCCAGAGGCAAGGAAGACGATCAGTCCTGTGTCTGATTATGGCAGCTTGAGATATCCTAGAAAGAGGAGCGAAATGGCTGTTTGTCAATCTGGTTTCCCGAGTGAGAGATGCAGCAAACGCATGCCGTATACAGCGGGACGCGTCCGCCGGTAGACCTGAAAGGAGAACAAGAGAAACGAGGTACTTACAGTCACGACGGAGTTGAGACGTAGCCAGGACGAGCGTCTTCTAACCCTGGTTAATATTCACAACTGCAGTCTTTCTTGATTCTTCCCACTAGGTTCTCCCTCCAGGCGGTCTCGCTTCCGACGATGGCAAATTATGCCTTAGCTAAGCATTTTCTATCGTTAGCGAGAGTCGGTACCACCTGACATGATAAACAGTCCAAGGTAGAAGATGTTTCAACCATTACAGTATTGCTACAACACCTACAACAACAGTACAACAGCTACAACGGTCATTGCAGTTGACATACGGGTCGTTACCCACACACCACCTCCGGCTCGACATGTCTTCGCCAACAACGCCACCATCCCATCCGACCATGCAAGACCGCTCACCATCGCCCGACATTCCTCAACCCGTCGTCTATGCCCGCCTTCACCATTTTCGAGGCAAGTCCTCGGCAGCAAAGGAGGGCAAGTCGAAACAAGTGTACAATATCGATGCTCTTCAGGTGGTGATTGGACGAGAGGAAAGCTGTGATATCAGAATCTACGCGGATAATGTCTCGAGAAAGCACTGCAAGATTCTCGTCGACCTCTTGACAGGAAAGGTAATTTCCACCCGATTTCTTCGTGTAACGGTACTGATCAGGTGTGAATCTGCGAACAGGCAACCCTCCATGTACTCTCCAGCCACGGCTTGAAGCTCAATAAAGTTCCCCTGGCAGGAGGAACAATTTACGTCTTACAGGATGACGACATTATCAACGTCATGGAGCGGAAATTCCGTTTCGAGTACGCCTCTGGTGGATACGAGGACCAAGATGAATCCTCTTCTGCCTCGAGCTCACCATCGACCGCGTTTCGACCTCTTGTCGTTCATCCCATCATTTCACCGTCACCCGCACCATACAACCTCGCGTCTCCAGCGCGAAAGCCATCGATACGAACACCTCCAACACCCCTGCGCCAAGCTCCCTCGACCAGGATGCATCTCTTTCCCAAAGACTACGCTTCAGAGGAAGTACGTGCGGCTTTGGTGGATGTTGGTGTCGATATGAGACCTGTTAGACAACAAGAGGCAGAGGGCGTAACCCCGCAGACACCTGGACGTAAAACCAGAAAGGAGGATTTCGTCTATCTCGAGGATCGGGAGGAACTGGACGCCGAAGAGTCTCGGCACGCATTGGCGGGACGAGAGGTAAGCCTTTCAGCCGAACCCTAACACCAATCTGACTTGCCTTCCTCTGATTCAAGCCACCATCCGCCGACAGCCCGACCGGTGCAAACCATACCGGCAACACAAAGTCCTTGCCTCCTGCTTTCTCGACCCCACAGCCTGCAAAGAAGATTACTCGAGTCCCACGAACAAGTCTTGCCCCTCGAACAAGAAAGGTGCGCTCGAGCCGACACTCTGTAGCTCGGGTAAATACTTACTCGCCTTTCTTTCAGGCCGAGAAACCCGCGTCTTCTGCTGTCCCCAAGGGCAACGACACCGAACCGGTTCAAGACATCCCCCGTACTCCCAGTGCTGTTCCGCTTCCTCCTCCAGCTGAAACATCGTACTTCTCTGCACCGGCAACACCCTCGATCTACCCCTCGCTGGATCAACTAAGTGTTTTTTCTACACCGCAGACGCCGACGGCCCGGCTTGAACATTCTTCGGCATATCAGACCCCAAGGAATGTGCCGCTGCCAGACGGCAACGATACTCCCTATCATTCGTTTGTTCATCAGACTCCCCAAGATCCTTCAACTTTCGAGATCGATCCTTCGTTGATCCAGGCCGACATGCATGAACAACAAAGTCAACTCGAGGACGTGGAGATGGAGGATCTTTCCGACTACGAGGCAGCTCCAGAAGAGCAAGGACCAGAACAAAGTCGGTCTCCCGCACCACATCTGCTAGCTTTGGCTAGTTCACCCATAACACCGCGAAACGTGCCGTTACCAATGGGCGGAGAAACGCCTTATGCTGGCAATCCGGCTACTCCGGGTGCCTCTGGACAAGAATCCGAACCGACTTCTCCGGAAGAGGCGCAAATATCCTCTGGTCAGCCCGTGATGCCGGAAACGCCTCGAGCGATTCGACCCCTAGACGGACAGGTTTCCCTTCGAAGGAGACTGCTTCTTCGTAGCGCCCACAAGGTGATGCAAGAGCAAATCAGTAGACGAGACATGCGCCGAGCGATGGGCGTTGGAAGTGGACTCATAGGAACGCCAATGAGGCCTCATCAGGGGGTGGAAAGATCGTCCATGGCTATTCCGGTCTCCCTCCCTATGAGCACGATCACGGAGCCTGCCGCCACCATTCAGGATCCCCAGACGCCGGTGGCTAAACAAGAAGAAGACCATCACATGCAGGCGTCTCCCTCTCGTATTGCTTTGCCCTCCCCTGCGGGAACTCGTTATGAAGCGTCGTTTGAGGAAGACGACGCAGAAGATCCCACCGAGGATTTCGCCGAGCCGCTCAACGATAATGGAGAAGCCGGTGGACAAAACGTCTCGCTTGCCATGTATCAGACAGATGTAGGCGAGGATGAAGATGAGGGGGAAGACGAAGATGCGGATGGAGAGACAGACCATGGGGAGGACGAAGAAAACGCCCTGACGGGAACCTCCACGTCTCCTGCTACACCGTATGCGGAAACTCGCAACGGTGAAGAGCACGAGACTTACTTTGTGGCGCTGGATGGAGGCGATTCCGTGCAGGTTGGTAGATCTCGAGCCGTCTCTACATTGCCATGCTAATCAACCATGCGCTCCTAGTTTCGCAGTCCTTCGGCGAGAAAGCAATTATTTCAGTCCGGTCCGATGGACAGCGTTTCTGATGACGATGACCTGGTAGATAAAAGCCTCGATATCGGTCTGTCCGCAGAAAGCGAGGAGGACGACGAGCAGAGTCAAGAGAATGAGCAAAGCCAGGAGGAAGAGGGAGGGAGCCAAGTCACGGAAGACGAGCCTTCCGATGAAGAAGAGGGCGACAAGGAGAATGATCCCTTCGAATCCTTCCAAGGAGATGAGCAGATGCCCATGACAGACAACCATGAGATGCCTGCCCTTCCCTCTTCACCGACGCGAGCTGTGAGTCTGAGCCCATCTTAATCCTGGTGCCTGGCTTACCCTCTGCGCCCACAGATCCGTCGACCACTGGTCGAAGAGTATTATACTCCTCAGCCCCTCAATCACAAAACTGAGAGACGAGGAATCTTTGGCCGAAAGTCCTTGTCGAGTATCGGTGGACCAGCTGTTCGCGGGACACCGAGAAGTGACCTGGCACCCATGAAGAATGCATTCGCTCGGATGTCCTTGGGTGAAAGGGATGTCAAGCAAGAGCAAGCCGATGAAGAGATGAAGGAGGAAGAGCAGGTCCGTGGGCTTTCGTTTTGTCTTGGTAGAGTTGCGCTGAAGCTTTGCGTCTTCGGCTCGCTTAGGACGTCCAGCATTCGTCCGCCAAAGAAGGACTCTCCGTCGGTGATTCTCCAGCTCCCACGTCCCGCCATCCTGCCATGGCTGTATCCGACGAAGAGGCCTCTCTGGAAATCATCGCCACTCCCCTGCAGGGATTGAAGAACAAGCTCAAAGACTTACGAAGGAAAAGTACCCACGTCAAGGCGGAAGACAGTGCAGAGGAAAAGCCTTTTAACCGACGAGCGACCTTGGGTATGTCTGCTCCCGAAACACCAGATGCCAAAGGAAGTCGCTTCGAACAACGACCAATCAATTCTGCGGCTCCTCTGCGTCGTTTCATGCCCAAGCTGGAGAGACAACGGGCCGACAACGAGCCACAGAGTCGACATGCTCTCGCGGAGGATGCTGTGGAGGAGGACGCTACCTCACAGGCAGAAGAAGGGATGAAGGTCGATTCGCGCGAGTCGAGTGTCGAGTTCGAAGACGATGACGCTGGTGCCAACGATATCGTCGCAGAAGAAGGTGAAGAAGAAGATGACAATGAAGAGGAGATGTCCGAGGAGGATGAGGATGCCGCGATGGGGCCAGCCCACATAGCCTCACTAGAAGCTCAAGAACGCAACAACGTGGAGGAATCGCCCAATCCTGTTACCCCGATGCTCAATGGACTGAGAGAAATGATGAGGACGCCAAAGACAGCGCCAGAGACTCCCCAGTTCTCCGGTATGAAACACATGTTTGCAGTGCGACCCGCATTGGCCACCCCGGAAATGTCAGGTCTTGTCGATTTGTTCCCCGATGCTCAGTCGTCGCGTCTCGAAGAGTCGGCTCAGGAACAGAGTACAAGCTCGATGCCAGGAAAGACAGTCTCAAAGCTGCCAACTCGCAACAAACCGCCATCATCGGTCGCCAAGGACGTCGTCCAATCCAAAACAGGTGCACGAGCCGCAACAGCGGCTTCAAGGTCAAGGACGACGCCTGCAGAGAAAGAGGTCTCTACCGACAAGTCTGCTTCATCGGCAGCGAGTTCAGGAGTGCGTCGCGCACGAGCTCCCGCTGCAGAAATTGCTGCATCCACTGTCAAGCCAAAGGTGACCCGCACGCGCTTAGCTCAGGATTTGGATAGCAGCACTTCTACAGATGTACCGTCTGTGCCCGTCAAGAAGCCAGCGACACGAGCAGGCCGTGCACGTACGGCAACGGCTGAACTCGAGGAAGCCGATGTGAAGGTGACCGGTAAGGCTGTAACTAGGACGGTAACCGCCAGGACCACACGAGCCAAATCCGCCATTCCAGAACCTGCTTCCCCGCTCGAGGAGGACGACGAAGCAGACCCGCTAGACGATATTGCGGTTCCCGAGCCCGATCCCGAGGACGTGAAACCCATTCGCAAGGCTACACGAACAGCTACGGCGACTCGAGCTACGACGGCACGGCCTTTGGCTACACGCTCTGCTCTGCCGCAGCCTAGCCAGAAAGCTGATAGCCCCGAACCAGAGAAGCCGAAAGCCAGATCACGCGTCACTGCCGCCTCCGCATCCCGTCTGCCGAAGAGCAGTACAGAATTGGAGGAGGTGTCGGCATCTGCACCAAAGAGAGCCACGAGAGCTGCCGCAGGATCAAGATTGACGGCTCCTACGGCCTCTAGTAAAGCCCGGGCGACCCCGCTACCGGTGGCTCCGGCACCTGTGCGCAAAACACGAGCTGCAGCGGCTGCCACAACTGCTGGAGTGTCTGAGGCTGCCGAAGCGTCTGGTATCCCCAAGCGCGTTACTCGCGCTCGAAAGTAGCATATACTCTCGACCATTTCCGTTGCTGTATCGAAACGTATACCATTTTACTGGTCTTGACTGTGCCATATTTTATTTGGAGTACAAATGTAATATTACTGGGACTATCCATGTATTGAGGCAATCGCGCTCTAAGCGTCCAAGCGGCGTTTCAACTCGCGCAGTCTTCCCATCAGCTTTGCCACCACCTCGAACCTTATAGCGGCACCGTATCGGCGAACAAGGTAGACAACATGGCATCAGGATATCTGCTACCCTGTGCGGTTGCACCTTGTAGAGCTTGCCGAATTTCCCGCGACTCGTCCTCTGTCAAGTGCACCTCGAGTGCCCTCACATTCTCCTCGAGGTACTCGATCTTCTTGGTTCCAGGAATCGGAATCACCAACGGGTCCTGCGCCAGCAGCCATGCCAAGCTGAGTTGTCCGGGTGTACAGTTTTTGCGTTGCGCAAAGTGCGCGAGCGCTTCGGCGGCTCGGAGATTCTTGGGAAAGTTCTAGGGAGGTTTATGTATAGTTTGGTTAGTAGAGAAGCATGCGGATAGCTGAAACCTGCGCGACCGACCTCTTCCGAAAACCGAGGGTTAATTCGTCGGAAATCCCCTTCCTCGAAATCGGTCGGTTTGGTATATTTTCCCGTCAACATCCCTCGACCTACAAGGGCAGGGTGATGAGACTGGAGTACCTCCATGAAAGAACTGCAACGCACCTAGAGGGCTATAAGCAACCAGCGCTACTCCTAGTTCTCGACAAGCGTCCAACAAGCCAAACTGCTCTACTTCGAGCGAGAACGGGCTGTATTCCAGTTGAACGGCGTCCACGTGATGGACTTTACACGCTCGGTGGAGGGTATCTGCCGATACTTCGGATAGACCGATGTACTTTATCTTTCCTTCCCTAAGGGGGTGCGAAAGCAACAGGTCAGCGTGTGGGAACCTCTGCCAAGGTCGGGAGAGTTGTGTACCTTTTGAGCTCGACCATCGCTTGGATGGTGTGTTCGATGGGCGTCTTCTTGTCCACTCGGTGACTGACGAGACAAGAGATGAGGAAAGCTTCGGCGGTACGGCGTCGCCACAATATGCTCACCAATAGTACAGGTCGATGCAATCCACCCCAAGTCTTTTGAGCGACTTTTCACAAGCTTCCCTGCAGTACCCGGGGGACGAATCAATCGCTCGTTTCGCCCCGCCCTCGCCGATGACCTTGTTGCCGAATTTGGTCGTGAGGAAAATATCGTTCCGTTTGCCTGTCCTCGCAAACCATTTCCCCAGTAGGTCTTCGGAATCGCCGTAAATATCGGCGCCTGTTCGCGCGCTTCAGTTTCAACCGGGACTGCATGTCTTACATGAGACCTACTATCCCAGTGAGTTTCTCCCAACTCATAAGCCCGGTCGAGGACCTTGAATCGCTCTTCGTCGCTCTCCACCTTTCCATAAAACGCCGACAAGCCCCTGCGCAGTGAGGTGAGCTTGAGTCTGAAAGCAGGGGTTGGTGTTGCTTACATCATGCCGAACCCGATGGCGGTGACCTTGGGGCCTTGTTTGCCTAGTCGACGAGTAGGAAGTGTCGCTGACATGATCGTATTTGATTGTGAGATGAGGATAGTACCTTGGGCGACGTTATGTTAACTTTGATGACCTGCGTCGGCCTTATATCAGCCTCGGAGACCATCCAGGCAAGAACTAGGCAAGACGGTCCGGCCGCGGGTTTATGTGGTCCGCTCAGGTTTCAGAATCATCCAAGAGCGCGCGGACATCCAATGAAGGATCTCCATGCAGCGGTGCATTCCGCTGTGACGTCACTGGCCAGCAAAACAAACGGCGGCTGACGCACGTTATATACCTCGACTGTTCTATTTGTTGTCAATCGTTTCCCGTCGCTGCCGCCAAACGACGCCTACTACCAGTTAATCAACTACCACAAACAAACGCCCAACATGTCTCCCTTGCCTGAAATCTTCTTCGCGATCCCGCGAAACCCCATGTACGTCCCGTCCCACACGAAAGGCCGCAACACCTCTCACGTTTCTCCAAGCTGACCGTACGTTTTCGTCCCTTGACAGTCTCGCCGTGGGCTTGCCCGTCGGTCTCGGTATGCTCAGCGGTTTCGTCTCGTCCCCAAGGTCCGGTGGAAAGACGCAAAAGTGGTACCAGAGCATGGTCTCGCCTCCGGGAGTTCCTCCTCGAGCTGCTTTCCCTACCGTCTGGACCGCCTTGTACGCCGCGATGGGCTACAGCTCGTATCTTGCAGTCAAGTCCTTTGACGCAGCATCCACGCCGTCGGGAACGTAAGTCTACAACAAAGGAAATCCGAAAATCCGCGATTGACCCCCCATCGTCGACTGACCCCCTGCTCAGCGCCAAGGCCGACCACGCACTGCAGCTCTATTACGCCCAACTCGGCCTCAACCTCCTCTGGTCGCCCATCTTCTTTGGTTCCCAGTCTCCCAAGATCGCCCTCGTCAACATTGTCGCCTTGACCGCCACCGCGGCCAAGTGGGCCTTCGAGATGAGCGACATCTACACGACCCCTATCTCGGCCAACTGGTTGACGATCCCGTACGTTGCTTGGCTTGGATATGCTACGTACTTGAATGCTGGATACGCGCTTTTGAACTGGGAGAGGCCCGGAGACAAGCGAATCTAGGCGGTTGGCGAGTGATGGAATGAATAATAAGCAAGATTCTTGTAATCGGTAAACACATTGGTTGGTTTATTGTATGCATGTGCCATTACGTCTCGTGCCGTGCGGGAGTCGTGGAAAGTCGAGGGAATAGAATAAACGGTCAAGAGTAATCGCGATGGTCCACTGTGCTTGATCTATCAGACAATTCCCTGATCTTCATGTGACGGATGCGGCTGCGTACAAGCATTTTCCTCATTCGGGCTCATCTCTACGGCTCGTATCATACCTCTGCACTCGACTGAGTTGGGCCACATTCCGCACCTCGTTCAACACCTTTCTTACTGCACTATTCCTCACCAAATACAATGCCTTCTAACCGTCGGACACTCCAACTCCCCGTCTACGTTGAACCCGCCTCCTCATCCCTCACCTCCACCAACGCCCAACTCGTCCCACACCCTGCCCAAACATCAACCACCTGCGCACCCTCCTCCCGCCCAGGCCCATCCACAGGCAAACAAACAGGCGTCCACTGATCCTCGTCCGTCGTCGTACCCAGCGCGAGATTCCCATGCTCGTTCCATCCCCAGCCATAGAGCAATGTCTGTCCGAGCCGCCCTTTCTCGGAAGGCAGATCCACGAGGAGGAGGACATGTTCGCTCCCACAGACGAGTTTACGTAGGGTTCCTCGCTGAGAGGGATCCAGCGCCGGGATATGAACGGACGGGGTGAGGGTGTCACTACCACCGCCACCGCCGCGGCGTCCTAGTTGTCCATGTGTGTTACTCCCCGTCGACCAGACCTCTACTTGACCCCGACCGTCAGAGGAGACCCCGACCGTCCCGTTCCATGTGCATCCGACGGCGCGGACGGACAGAGTCGGGGAAGAAGAAGGGACGTCGAGTTGGTTCTTGGTGTTGGTTCCGAGGACGATGAGCGTGCCGTTGGAGAGGAGGAAGACGGTGTGCGCTGTGCCGCAGGAGACGTGGGTGATCTCGGGCGAGGGCGAGGATGATGATGATGGGATCGCCGGAGAGAGGTCGAGGTCGAGGGGGACGGGTGAGGGGTGATGTGAGGGGTACGATGTGGATGGTTTGGGTTGGAGTCTTGTCCGAGTCGACTTGCGTGCGGGGTTTGAAGGTGCCGGTGGTCTGCGTGGTGGTCTCGAGGACGAGGACGAGGACGACGAGGACGGAGACGCGGTTGCAGAACGCTGCGTCGAGCTCTCTACCGAAAGTTGACCATGCCGCGCCGCTCCCCATCCGAATACGCGTTGCCGTCCGCCTCGCGACGTCCAACACGAACAAACGCACACCATGTGTCGTTGACTGACGGCCAAGTGCTGCACCAACCACGTCGTTTGCGGATCCGGCACACCCGACTGGCCGTCATCCCATCCGGGGAGACGTACGATCCGTACGCGGCGCACCACCGTTGCCGACTCTGCTGCGGCGGCGGCGTGATCACGCTCCGAACCGCACCCGAGCTCGCCGAAATCGTGGGTGCCAAAGGAAAGCACGATATCCGAGAGACGGCGGCCGGCGGCGGTGGTGCGTGACAGGACGATGAAGCTCGTCGTCCATGAAGCAGCGATCGCTATGGGTTCCCCCACGACGAGGGCGGCGACGTCTTGATCCCGCCCGAGCCCGACGCTAGCGAGCAAGACGTCCAGATCGAGGCGTGTCCATGTATCCGATGCGATCCCGTTTGGAAACTGCGGTCCGAGCTGACCGTATTCGTTACTTCCCGTCACCCACACTTGCTTGACCCTTTGGTCGTCGTCGGCGGCGGAAGCGAGGAGCAAGGCATGATTCGCGCCCGACGAGAGGTCGTGGATGGTCCCCCACGACGCGGAGGATTCCCCCGCGCGCCAGAGACGGGGCGTAAAGGTGTGGACGTCGTGGCGGTGTGCGATGCCGAGTTGTGCGGACCCGTTGGAGCCTGCCGCGAGGAGAAGGCGAAGGCGGGGCATGGCGGGGCGCGTGGGGGGAGGACGCAAGGAGAGAAGCAAGGAGAAGCAAGGAGAAGCAAAGAGAAGCGCGGCGCGGCGCGGCGTCTTGGGTGGATCGACTAGCGCGCGTGATGAGGGTCACCTGAAACACGGCCACGAGGACTTTGCTTCTTCCCTTTACCCGCGGATTCCCCTCGTCGGCCACCATGCTCCGTCTCGTCGAATCCCCCGCCACCTCCCCCGCCACCTCCCCCTTCTCCTTTGCCCTCCCTCCTCCGCCCCTGTCCCCCGACACTGACACCGACGCTGCACCCCTCGCTCCGAGCCTGCGATTCGACCATGACTCGATGCACGTCTTTGGTTCCCGGCCGACGGACGAGCAGGGGAGGGAACATGCCCTGTACCGATGTCCGAATGGGTGTGGGAGGGTCGTCATGGCTGCTACTTTGAATGACCATATCGGTGGGTTGGCCGTCTCGGGGTTTTGGTGGGGGGGGGGGGGGGGGGGGGGGGGGGACGCACGGCTGATCATCCGGTTCTAAAGGTGCTTGCACGCTCGGCGCGAGGGGTGATGCGAATACGGGTGCGACAAGGCCTGGCGCCGGGGTGATGGCGGCGACGGGTTCTGGCTCGGGATACAAAAAGGGCAAGAACGGTCTCAAGCGAGGGGAAAGTGAAGGTCCGTCGGGTAAGGATGGGTGCACCAAGCTGATCGACTGGCTGACCTCGTTCGCAGTCTCACCCTCACCCTCCGACACGCCCTCCAAGAAACGGATGAAATACTCGCCCTCTCGATCCGTCGGAAGCGTAGACACGACCTACCCCTCCCAGTCCATCGCTTCCACCAATCCCGCACACGACCCCGCCCCATCGGGCCATCCCGCAAGGGAAAAGGACAAGACGGCCGGCGTGATTGACTCCGATGACGGCCGGATGTGGTTGGAGAATGGACGAAAGGAGACCAAGAAGCAGATGAGTAAGCGCTTGGCGGAGGAGAGGAGGGTGCAGCGGAGGGAGGATTTGGCGGAACGGGAGAGGTTGAAGGCGCTTGGGTTGACGACGGCGACGACGACGGCGACGGCGACGGTGACGGCCGCGGTGCCGGTCGTGGTCGTGCCTGACCTCAAGTCCAAAAAGACAGCCGGTCCGAAACGTGAGTCTCAGAGTCTTCCCGAAAGCCTATCCCCCGGGGGTTTCCTGACCTCGTGCCCCCCCCCCCCCCCCCCCCCCCCCCCCCCCCCATCTCCTTNNNGCGCACTCCCCCGCTCGGTACTACCCAACGCATCTGGCAAGTCCCCTCCCTCCCCCCCCCCCCCCCCCCCCCCCCCGCAGCGATCAAGGAATACGAACCCGACAAACACTGCGGCGTACCCACCGACGCCGGGAACCCCTGCGTCCGTAAACTCGACTGCAAGATCCACACCGTCGGGGATAAACGCAACGTCACAGGTCGGACGATGACCTATGATGATTGTTTGCGCGTGTACAAGGGGGAAGCGCCGCGTGGGAACGGGGCGTCGGAGCATGGCGCGGGAGGGGTGGTCGGGATGAGTGATCGGCCAAGGAAGGTGCGGAAGAGGGGTGGCGCTGCGGCGGCCGCGGGGATGGATGATGCGTCGAGGCGACGGGTGGGGTTTGGACTTGGTGGTGCTGCTGGTGGTGGTGGTGGTGGTGGGTTTGGGTACGACGCAGAGGAGGAGGTGGAGGACTGGGATGCGCATCCACTGGCGGCTTTGCATGAGTTTACGGCGCTGCTCGACTCGGTGCGGAGGGAGAATGTGTTGCTCGAGGGGTTGGTGAGACGACGGGCGTATGGGGAGCTTGTGGGCAGGGTGGGTGGTCAGTGCCCGGAGGAGGGGCGTCATGGGGGAACAAAGGCAGGGGAGAGAAAAGACGAGCCGACGCGCACAGGGGGCGATCGACCCTCGATGAAACCTGATCCAAGCGCTGCGTCGTCGGCGGTCGGGGAAAGCACGACGATCTCCCAGGAACCAGCGTTTGCCGGGTTTGGGTTCTTGGACTTGCCCACTCCCGTGGCACCGGTCAAACCCACAACCTCATCGGGCGTAAAAGACGAACCGGGACCAAACCGTCACAAATCCCCGAAACCCGCCACCAAGGACACGAATGCAACAACACGAGGCGTCGCCGCCGCCGCCGCCGTGGTGCCGACGCCAAGCTATGGACCCAACTTGCTCGCTCGGAAAACATTTGCGGGTGGTGCAACGACCGGCTCGTGGCATCTCCATCGACGGAGAATGCTGGATGCAGAAAAGTGTTTCGGTGAGATTCTTACGCAGCTTCGGGGGTAGATTGGACCGGGATGGATGTGGATATTGTTGTTAGTTGTATCATGGTTGCAGAGTCAAATACGACGAATTCTGCATAATCGCGATCTCGCTCTGGCTGTCACCTCTCATCCACACGATATCCAAGCACAACACCCAGAATGTCCATATCTGCGACTGTCAAGGCAACGCGAGGCGCAAAACGCGCTAGACCGGCTGGCTCGCCGAAAAAGCGCGATTTTGCATATAAGCTGGGGAGCGACCAGCCGACCGTGCAGCATACTGATGGGAATTACTATATAATCCCGGGAGAATCGCTGTCCTCCTCTTCCTCTTCATTATGAGTTACAACGGTGTCGGTCTACAGACAGCTCGGGGAACGTGAGTGTCTGAGCCCTGCTATCCTCGAACTCACGCTAATCGATTTACCTGGCAGTGGAACCAACGGTTATGTCGTTCGTAATCTATCCCATTTAAGACCACGTGATGGTCCCCCTGGCGGGAAACCGGGAGACTTTGGATCATCCCCAGGGTTTGGCGCAGAGGGTGGACCGCCTATCCATCGAGCACCCGATCAGGGCATCTTGGAGCACGAAAAGAAGCGAAAGGTCGAGATTCGATGTCTCGAGTTGCGGGATGAGCTGGAAGAGAAAGGGTGAGTCTTGGCTCGGTTCTTCGTTTGTCGTGGTTTTCTCCATCCCTTCCATCCGCATTCGATGCGTCCGCCACACGGATTATCCCGTCCGCAGCCCATATAGACAGTGCCCGTTACTTGACTACCCACAAGAATACGAGGCGATCAGGCCAGCGAAGAAGAAACACAACAGGATTTTTTCCTACGTAGCGTAGTTAGAGCCCGCTTCCTCTATTTATACCAAGCAGTGGGGAGGGGGGTGTAATCTCGCGGCAACATTCTCGAATCAATTGGCTCCAACCGGTGTTTGCGAGCAGTAACTGATCTTTTGGTCTCTGCTTACAGGGTGGACGAGGACACTATCGAATCCGAAGTGACATCTCTGCGTGCTCGTCTTACGGCTCAAACACAGTTGACCAGTCACACCGACATCCGAAACCTCAAGTCGTCCGACTCTCATGCCTTGGCTGCCGCCAAGCAGGCAGAGATGAACAAGATGGGTCGAGCTCTTGGTATCGGCGCCGGCTACGTGGAAGGTGGTGCTTTTAACCGCAAAGACGCGGAAATGGAACGAATCGAGCGCGCTCAGCGACGCGAGGAGGCCGATCAACGGCGTGCCGAAGATACCCTCAAGCGGGAGCAAGAACGTGAAAAGCGAGAGGCAGAGTTCAAGGAGCAGGAACGGCTTCGACGTCGACGTGACTACCATGCACGACTCGACGCGGAAAAGGCTCAGGCGGCACGACAAAGGCCTCGGTCGCCTCCGCTTCGATACGATTCTCCCCCTAGGAACGCGCGTTCGCCGCCCCGACGACGACCGGATGAGGCGCAGTATAGGGCACGTCCCCAATCTCGATCACCCCCTCTGCCGCGTCGAGGTCGCGATATCAGTCGATCCCCTTCACCACCTCCGCCTCGTCGACGTCTTGCATCCCGCTCGCCTTCACCTCCTCGTCGCGGTCGATCGTCGTCTCGAACACCACCACGACGTTCAGGTCGTCCCGCTTCGTCGCCGAGTCGTTCCCGTTCACCTCGTCCTATCAAACGCACCCGTCGGGACTCTCCCTCTCGTTCGCCCGATACACCGCCTCGCCGTCGTCGCGCTGCATCATCCTCCCGATCTCGATCCCCGCCGCCTCGTCGTCAAAGGGACTCGCGTTCGCCCGCGTCGGCGCGTTCTCGGAGTCCCCCTCGCCGACGGATCGGATCTCCTTCCCGTTCGTCGCCACCGCCTCGTCGAAACCTCCGCCCGGCGTCGAAGTCGCCTTCTCCTGCGCGTGACGGGCGTAATGATAGGGACGAGCCGAGGCGGAGGGCAAGGTCTGTGTCGCGGTCCGATTCGTCGCTTTCCAGTGACAGTCGGTCCAGGTCGAGGAGCAGGTCTCCCTAGTTGGCTTTGATGGTGTGGACATGAAAGAGACCAAGTGTACAATGTGCGAGGGAAGTGGGATAAACTACGTTGTATTACAAAAGGAGCATCACAAAATGAGATTGAACGTGTCGTGTCATCTTGCAAAGTGTTCCAACGTCACCGATGATGGGATGAACAGAGAAGAAGGCAGGAAGGTTGCTGTTCTGTTTCAGAAGCAACTCTCGCTCTCCCGCTTTGACCCCGCGAATATGACGTAGAATCTGATCCAACCATGATGAGTAGTTACGATGCATCCCATGTCACTTGAATGTGTCGGCCGTGGCGGTCCGCGCAGTGATCCATTTCGTCCTCGTTCACAACGCAACATGCCACAGCTACAGTCTACTCTCGAACCATCCCTATCGACATAATCAGATGGCCGATCCCCAAGCGGCTTCCGGCTCCCCTGACAAGGAAGACCACGACCCTCGTCGAGACTCTACCACATCCGTGGCTTCATTCACCTTTTTACCGCCAACACTACCATCATACCTCCCCCGATCCCTGTCTCACAGTAATGAGACAGATCAGCACCAACATCATCAACTCGGTCTTCCGGAAGCCATCGCGTTGGTGGTTGGCATGCAGATTGGCTCTGGGATCTTTTCTTCCCCCGGAGTGATCGTACATTCGACCAAGAGCGTTGGCAGCAGTCTGGTGGTGTGGCTCGTCAGTGGGCTCTTGGCGTGGACCGGTGCAAGTAGCTTTGCCGAGCTGGGGAGCGCGATACCGTTGAACGGAGGTGCGCAGGCGTATCTCGCATATGCTGTGAGTTTATACCATAAACCTTGATTGTCGATATTGATGGCATGGTATCGGCAGTATAGCCCATTTGTATCGTACCTGTTCTGCTGGACAGCTATTTCCGTGCTGAAGCCAGGATCATGTGCCATCATCGCACTAATCTTTGGGTAAGCTGTGTCAGGTTTCGGCGAAGCCAAGATCAGTTGCTCCATCAACCTGTTTTCCGTTCGCCTAGAGAGTACATTAATCGACTCATTACTACCTTGATCAGCCACGAAGAGCATCCTCTCGTCCCCGATTGGTCTATCAAGGTCAGAGCCTGCACCCATCGCCTCTGCCATGTTCCTTAACGTACTTCTGCAATCGCATAGGTGACGGCTGCAGCAGTCGTCGCCTTGATCACCGCCATCAACCTCATCAGCAACAAAGCCGGATCCAGCGCGCAAGTCATCCTGACATGCCTAAAGGTGAGCAGTGCAATAATCGCGGGATGCTATGATCTTCTAGACTCACCTGACCGTGACAGGCTGCATCCTTGCTGTTTATCATGATTCTAGGGCTGGTAAGCTGGGCTACCAAAGGCCCCGGTCCGACCTTTAGCACCGGCCAGGGCGTCTTTGAAGGGGCCTCGACAGAACTTTCCAGCTATGCCATCGCGCTTTATTCCGGGCTATGGGCATTCGATGGATACGATCAAGCGAATGTAAGATCTTGAAGTCGACCGTACGATGCGAGCTGATGTTCCCGTTTGCAAGATAGTACGTCGCAGGGCAGATGAAGAACCCTGCCAAAGATATTCCACGGGTTATACACATTTCAATGTTCACGGTGTTGTGTCTGTTCCTCGCGACGAATATTGCCTACTTTCTTGTTTTGCCGCTTGACATTGTGGCGCAATCGAACACAGTCGCCCTTGATTTCGGCACCAAGACTTTTGGGAAGATGGGCGGCGTAATCTTCTCGGTGGTCGTAGCGGTCAGTTGCTTTGGCGCCCTTAATGGCAGCTTCTACACCAGTGAGTCCTTTTTCGGTAATGTTATACAGCACCCTCACCCGTCATCGCCACAGCTGCAAGGCTCATTCAGTCGTCCGCCAAAGAGTCCTTCCTACCCAAAATCTTCACTCGACTGTCGGCTCGCAACACCCCGGATAATGCACTCGCCCTGCAAGCCGCGTTGACGTTGTTTTTCATCATCTTTGGCGGTGGCTTCCGAGGTCTAGTCAACTTCTTTAGCGTTGCAAGCTGGACATTCTACCTGCTAACGGTAAGCTGGGGCTATGGAGGGCTGGTTTCGCCAGACCTAACGCGATCACTCCTAGGTTGCTGGACTGCTCGTTCTTCGCTATACAGAGCCGACGTTGCAAAGGTGAGTGCTGTCCTGGTCTGTCGCGTCTCAGACTAATCGTTGTTCTCCAGACCATACAAGACTTACTGGATTACCCCTGCAATATTCTGTGTGATTGCCGTGTTCTTACTGCTGATGCCGATCGTCGCAGCACCATCGGAAGCCGTGGCTGCAGCCTGTACGTCTGAATGCGGTCGAAGTTCCCCGGTAGCTCACGTCCACGTTCGGATTCGATGCAGCGTTCATGGCAGCAGGGATTCCTGCCTACTATCTTAAAGTTCGGGCTGCTGGCCCTGCGGAGAGAACTCCAAGCGTTACCTCGCGCATACGGCGTAAGTGTGCGTACATTTAGAGTTCCAGCTTTGCATATTGATCGACCGCATCCCGTAGACGCATGTCGGGAGCTCAAGGACGACGTACAAGCTCTCTTCCGCCGTGACACTTCGGCGACGGCTGGCCCGATGTATGAGCCTATAGAAATGAGCGAGCGATGACGATCAGATTACATCGTATGTGACTTCATTGCTAATCAATAGTGCGCAGCCCGTTGACTCCATCGCAAGCGCCTTTGGCGGGTTCCAACGACAATACAAGCCGTGACTATTGACCCCTACCTTGTCCCTCAGCCAGATATGGGGTGATGGCTGGGTTCAAGGATATCTCGTCATATTCTCGATACGTCCTCCTTCATTCGCCATCTTTTGTGCCTGCAATTTCGATATAGCCTTCCTCCCGTCTAACGTATTCTCATTTTTCCTTTCCTGGGTCTGGGTCTGGGTCTGGGTCTGGGTCTGGGTCTGGGTCTGGGTCTGGGTCTGGGTCTGGGTCTGGGTCTGGGTAACTAGCTGGCACCCCGGGTTTCTTCCTTTCTCCCTTTGCCCCTCACCCAAAGCGAAGACAAGAGGAGGCGGCTGTAATACCTTTGGTCTCCACGTCTCGTTTGAGGCTGAAACAGTCGAGATCCTTTTTGGGGAAGGGAGCGATCTAACGCGATGTCACCTGGCTTGTTTTGGGCCGGTTGCCCTACATATATCTACCTTACGATAGCGTTTACTGCAATTCGGTCTCAACTCGGCCTAGTTCCCATATATCCCCTTGCCTTTCTCCTCGAATAGCCGAAAGCGTGTATCCCCACATCATATCCACCGAAATGGCCTCCAGAAAACGAGTTTCCAAAACCGTCGAGAGATACCAGGATGGCAGTGCGTGGGCGATATTGTTTAAGACCTATCATGGCTGGGCTTTCGGGCTCAGCATGGGTTGCTGGATATGCCTGATGATCGTCACATTTGGCGGAACCCCATTCTCCGCCAACGTCAAGGCCCAAATGACAAGCAGTAATTTTCACTTTCTAAGAGTCAACGGGACAGAAGCAACCACCGCGCCCGGGAAGGAATTCTATTTTGGCTGGACCGGATTCTGCTCGCAGGATGACTTGATACTAAAAAATGAAGTTCCTCCTCCCAAGTGAGAAACTGGCCGTCTAGCGTTACACTGCAGTCACTCACATCTCCTCTCCAGGTGCGTTATCAAAATGCCTTGGAATTTTATCGAAGACGGAGGCTACGGCGTTGATTTGCCCGAGCAAGTTCTCCAGCTCATTCCTTTGTTGTACATGCACTAACATTTCGTCATTCGCCAGACTAATTGGTATCCACCTAGGGCGAGCAGGTCTGTTGGTCCCAATAGGTATGCACGAGTCTCGGGCAAACGGGCCTGTGATACTGAGTCACGTACCGGTGTCTGCTATAGCACTCTGTCTGGCGACATTTGTTTCGATTCTCCAGTTCAGCCAGGTCTTTTCCGACATCGATTCGAGATCTTCACCTGCAAACGGCGTCCTGTCACTCGGTGGAGCTGCAACGATGTTTGTTTCAGCTACTGTCGGCATCATCTGCGCATTCGTATTCAAGACCACCGAAAAGTTGAACTCACACGGCCAAGGCGCTTTCCGAACCGCGGCCTACTACAATGGACCAGGACTGGACTGGTACGTGACGGTTTCCAGACAGACCGATTGGATGTTTATTATACCTCGCCTCTAGCTTGTTGGCTGCGGGAATACTTCTTCTTATATCCTTTGCCATGTGGGCCGCCAAGGGGAGACTCTCTTCCTATTCCATGAAGCAGATCGCGATGACCCGACTCCCTTCGCCTTCCGGGAGAAGGACCCAATAATTATTTTTCAAGGCCAATTTGCGGAAGGGGGTTTCTCTCCCCATCCCACTCCATGTACCGTTGGGTTAAGACCTGCTCGTATACCATATGCATGTGCGAACCATGACAACACATTGGTCTTTCTCAGAGTCCACCGATCCGGCTCTCAGATCGATCCTGGAGCGACAAGCTCACTTGCATGGCACTCTCTCCATAATCACTTAGTGAATACCGGCCAGTGAAGAACGATGTATTGCGCGAGTAGATTACAACGACTGCAAGCGGAAGGCGGACTATAAACATATTCTGAGCCGCGACCGAGGATCAAATCGCCACTCGTAGGAGGAAGATCAGTCAGGGTGAACAAGTGGAGTCAAGTTTTGCTCCGGCGAGTCTGCACAAAGGGCAGTTGACCCGATCCTGAACCTAACAAGGGCGTTCGCTCATCTACCGCCACCCTGGACCCTCGAGGCGACCGTTCACCTGCGGAGTAAGGCTCGTTTCAGAGAACATCGGTCCTGATGCAGTGGGGTCCTTCGTTTCAGAGAACATCGGTCCTGATGCAGTGGGGTCCTTTCTGACGGCAATCGATGTGTCTTGTCGCATGATAACCAATGCTGCGCCATCTAGGTCATCGCCGCATCCTGAGTTGGAGTCTGCACTCTGGTGTTGACACTGGTGGATAAGGTGTTGCTGCCTGATCACGGGAGGAGGAGAAGCCGCGGGCAAAGAGGAAACCTGGTTCCCTGGGGCGCTACAGCCCACAAGTGCCTAACTCGACTTCCGTTCAATCAGCGACGGTGACGATCAAGCAGCCGTACAGCGGAGATGGTGATAGCTGGCGGTCAGTCCCTCGGCGTATAGGCGCGGGAGGGATGAAGAGTGATGGGTAGGGGTGGTTGCGTGCGTTTGAAAGAGGGAAGACGTCAGGAATTGATGTGCGTGGTCGCCGTGGTGTAAGAAGGAGATCAAGGTCGCTTTATGAGGCGATGGAAGTACGGCTGTTCGGTGCGTGGTTGAATGGTTTGTCGTCGTCCAAGTTGTGGCTGTCAGTCGGCCCAGCTTGGTATAGGCGGTGCGGAAAGAATCGGATGCGTGAAAACGAAGCATAGAATGAGGTGTGATGTATCAGTGTGCAATGCAAGTGGTCCCCTCATGCACAGTTCTGGTTACCTTTGATACGTCAGGTAGCCAGCAGAATATATTTCCGTAGAACCATTCTCGGCACCTCGAGTGCAAGTCAAGGCGACTCTCTCTGCTCTGCTCCGCCCGCGCTGTTCCTCCATGAGGTGCGCTTCATCTCCCCCTGAAGGAGATTGAAAACAGTGGACAGATAAGCACAGTATAAGCGCCCTCCGCCCCAAGCGCACTTCCAGCCTCAAATGAGACAACCCCTAGGCGGGTTCGTCTTGCAGAGTTGCGCGCGAGATCAGCTGCCAGATCCCAAGTGCGATGAAGGAAGACAGGTCGGGGGCTGGAGAGAAAGCCATGAACGTGGAGCCCATCGTTTCGCTCCAGATGCAAGCTGATAATATCTGATTCTTTCAGCGATGATTCTTCCCGATTGTGTTTCTTGAACCGCAGGACACAGTTGACGATTACATGAGACTGAAATTAAAATAGACCGCGTTAGGCTGAGCGTTGGCTATATATCTTGAGTTATTCTGCAACGACGATAAAAATCGATTTAGGTAAAAGGTTGTTACATGCGCGCCGCCATTCACTCATGGAGGGAGAGCAAGGCCAGAATTCGATTCTGGTCGGTCACAAACACTTAACAGCTTTCTGTCTTGTCGATCGGGGCGTTCCAAGCATCATGGTGTTCTCGCACCCCTCCGGGCGATCGTAAGGGATGGCCTATCAATTGGCGAGGTCTTGGTTGATTTTTTGCTATCTTCATTCCTCTTACTTAGCTCCTTTTTGCCGCATTTGATCATCGCCCACTTCCTTTCACTCCCTTGCACTGTCTCGACCTGCCAATGTATAGGTCGGATCTCCGTTCATGTTCCCAGTATCGACGGGTCTGGTCGATGGTCGATGCAATTCCTCCAACAGTTTCAATCAATGTGATTAGCGAGTCGTTATGCATGGAGGGGCTGTCGTGGGGTAGCTCATGGGGTATTGACGGAATAAGCCCGATCTTTAAACTCCACAAGGATGGCGTCGGGAAGCGTAGTCGATGATTGGCAGAGAGTCCGAGGTGCGCATCCGATAGAAGTGTGGCGGAGGATTGTCACAACCTTGACTGATCCACAGGTCGGGCGGATTCAGACCAGGCCTCCTGAATGAATATTGGGGAATAGAGCTAAGTAAGCGCGCACTCAACCAAATCGACTGTCGTTTGTTGTTGACGTCGCATTGTCTCCTGACACACTACATACGTCCTACCTGTACAACTGTGTTACGAGAAAGGCGGTTGCTCTTCCTCGAGAGTGGAGCGACATGTCCGCGCTGATGTTCTCAACTGTTTGCGACAAACGCCCGTGGTCTGACCGAGGAGATGGGTGGGAATGCAGCCAACGGGTCACCCAGCACTTTTCGCATGACCAAGTATTGTTGACTATACGATATTTGGCCCCGGATGTAAGACTGACCAGGAAAGACATTCAGAACGTGGTGCCGAGCGGCATCGCGAGCAGAATGCACTCACTTGGTCAATGAGACTTGCCAAAATGCTGACGACGTCGGTCGCATCGACGTCATCCTCGCCGCATTGAGCGAAAGAAAGCTTCATGGCGGTTAAGAATATGCTGGTGGGACAACTCGCGCTTTTCGCGGTGGGGCGCTTGTCCGGATTCATCTCACTCCATATGTGATACCTGGTGACGGATCCGATTAGGGGTCCCGCAATGTTTCTCAGGTCAAATAAACTCACGTCTTGCGGAACAGACTGCGCCATACCAAAACCTCACCCTTCTCCCGTAGGACGAGCCACAGCCCGCGTTTTCGATACCAAGGGCCCCATTCCTCGAAACAGCGATAGTACATGGCCCGATCGCCCGTCCGGATAGCTTCGATAAGCGGACCGAATTGAGCATGAAGCTGAAAGTGATCCAGCAGTTTACGGGCGGGAAGGTATCCCAGGAGGATTTGACATGTCAAGAGACGGATGAAGACGGCCCTATTCGATAGGTGATCAGCTTGAGCCCAATAGGACGTCACTGTGCAAAGTACCTCAAATTTCTTTCAGCTTGTACCGGACACATGTCGAAGGCCTTTTTCAGGTATTCTCGAGCCTGTTTGCTCAGTGCATCGTCAGAACCTTCCCCTAGCCGAAAAAGATATCACTTACCCGGCGTACATCTCCCTTTGCAAGAGAAAGTTTGCCTATCCAGTACCAGTACCCCACCTCCTCGGCTTTGCTCGTACAAGGGGCTGAAAGACGGGCTTGAATGGACGGTCGCATACTGGAATATGTTTGAATGACAGTGTCGAGTAGACGATATGCGTGCAGCTGTGCAACAAGGGACTCGCGGATCAGAATATGATTGGAGTCTACTATGCGGGATATCTCACCTGATCGTACACCTTCCAACATATATTGCCCAATGCAAAAGCCTCGTCACCTCGCTTTGATACAGGGTCATTTGGGTCCAATCGACTGAACATTGGCGAACCACTCAGCAATTCCGGCCCTCCTGAAATTTCGGCAGAGCGAACTTACCATTCCGCATAAGCCGATGAGGAAAACGTTTTCCGAACACGATCTATCGATATAGAAGGGGCAGAAAATCTCTTGTCTCTCGACAGATTGGCCGTCTGTAGAGTATGATCGCTCAGCACGATAATACAACCGAAAAAAGGGAACATACCCTGAAAGCTAAATGCATCAAGTTCTCTGCCATCTTCTTCATCGCCTTGCCCAGAAATCCAACAGAATCCGGCGAACCCGGTCCAGTGAATATGCGATTCGCTTCGGCATACGTCGCATCGAAACTCTTCCATTCCCTTTCCGCTTGTTCTGGCCGGGTCTCGTCGTATGACCAAGATGTCAAGACAATGTAGTTGATCCAGGCCGTGAGAAAGTCGAGCATCACTGGATGAAGAGTAGGGGTTCCACCAGATTTCCAGCGAGTGAAGAAGGAGTTGAGGTATTGTACGGGACCAGCAGGGGTCTGGGTAGCGGTAGAAACGCATGAGAAATCATTCCCGAGCTTGATTTGGCCCAATAAAATACTCACGGTACCAAGCTCAGACTTTAAAGATACCCATACCTGTCCATCTCTTGGTGAACAGATGAGAGACTGAGCAAACTGCGCTGAGTCACTCGCACTATGTGTCCGTCTTAGTCCCTCTAGGAGCCCGGTAAGAATCGGGAACACGGGCATGTCGCGGCGGGCAGTCTGAGTGTTTGAGCAGACTGAGAGTTCCGCCACTATGTCTTGACGTACGACATGGCCTCGTCGGTGTGAGTAAACAAGACGGAAGAGGAGAAACCCAGTAACGTTGAAGACGTCAGACTCGTCTCTATTATCTCGCCGATCGCTTCGCCCGCAGGATTGCCCAACTCTGGCATTTCTCTTTTCGACCGCCCACCTTGGGGTGTGGAATCAATCCATCTTGATCTAGGTATCACTCTATATCTCCTGGATCCGCTGCTCATCTCCTCCATCACCCGGACGCGCACTTACTCACAGCTACATCGACAGGCCACGGCTTCTCGATTTACCAAGGTCAACGCGTGAGTCTTTCCAGATGAGAGGGAGATTGCGCGACGCTGATAGATTCTGTTGTGCTTTCCGTCTGCAGGACTATCTGACAAGTGAAGAGCAAGCAGAATGGCCAACTTGGGTGTACCGATCAAGCTGCTTCACGAGGCATTGGGCCATGTGGTTACGTGTGAATTGAAGACTGGTCAGGTGAGTAGTTCGCTGTGCATCATAAAGTTTTGCCTATCGAAAACAACTTGATATGAGCCGCGCTGACCCATACTCTTCTACCTTTTTACAGCTGTACCGAGGAACTTTGCTCGAAGGTATGCACGGCTTCCCCATGGTTACACGGACGAATGTTAGCTAATCCCAACATGTATCCAATCAATCACAACAGCCGAAGACTCTTGCAACATATCCCTCCGTGAAATTACCGTTACGGCACGCGATGGACGGGTATCCCAGCTCGAGCAGGTCTACATCCGGGGCAGTATGGTGAGGTACTTTATCGTACCAGACATGCTGGCGAACGCGCCCATGTGAGTATCTTTGATTTTGTCGCGACGGGTAATGGCGTGCGGAAGGAGTGGGAACTTGGGACACTGACCTTTCCGGCGTTTCTGCTCTCTTAGGTTCAAGCGAGTCGGGCCAAATGCCATGCGAGGAAGAGGTATCGGAACGGGTAAGCTTCGCCACCTGTCTCTTATTTTGATTATGACGCTCATTATCTGTCCTTGCTCCCAACTTTACCCTTTAGCGCGGTACGTCACAATTAGGCCTACACCTGCTCCTGTCTGTCAAACAAGAACTGATAATTCTCTTATGTTTCATAGTGGACGAGCTACCATTCAGCGAGCCAATGCCCGAAGAGGAAACAGTAGACCTCAGGGTGTTCGACGATAAGCGGACGGGGCGGGAAAAGGTGGAAGTACTGGAGGTCAAATCCAACATTTTACCTTCGAAAGTCTACCAGGAGTTGCGCTTTGCTGTCGAAAACGATAATACGGTCTGTTTAGCTACATTGCTGTTCAGCGTGTTGATTGATTGTATGATCAATAAAAATGACAGGAGACCAAAGAACCGATAACATGGAGAAAATCTCGTCGAACCAGAGAGGCCATCAAATTCTCAAGTAGAGTGTCCATCATCATGCGTCCATCCCAAATATCAGTATACAATTGATTATAGATTCACTACAGGTACAACGTTATGATACAACTTTTTGTATAATGTAAAAGCTATCCACAGAATTACACGGAAAACCAAACCTTGTCATCAAGAACGCTGCTAAACCTTCGCAATGGCGGTTTCGCAACCGCTTCGGGAGAACCGACGACAAACGAAACGTGTTGGTCGAGGCTGAAATCATCATCTGCCAGGCTTTCGGGAGACAAAGCAAGGCGTCCAAGCGATATCGTTCTTGGTGAATGCGCGTACGAGGTGAATGAAGGCGACGTCAAGGGTGAGAGCGTCGGCGACGCATGCGTTTCGTGCAGGCTCATCAACGGAGAGGACACCTCGCTGCGACGAAGGGATTCCCGGAGGCTCGAGGAGAAAAAGTTGGGCATCGCGGCTCGTCCGGACGTGGCTTGAACCTTGACGCCAAACATCGGATGCGGGGTATCCCTGCGTTGAAATGTCGGTCGTTTCGGCTGGGTAGTAGGCTCGACGGCTGAGGCTGCAGGAGGTGCGAAGCGATAGTGTGACGAGGACGTTGAGGATGCAGAGTCGAGCGTTGATGCGAAGCTTTTAGAAGGTTGCCTGATTGGCCACGTCAGGTCCAGGGGCGGAATAGGAGTGTCGCGACGTGTGAGACCGGGACGCTTGAGAGCAGTGGGCGGCGTGGGCTGGGCGCGAACAGCTCGAGGGAGAGGTGCCTTTGAGGTTGAAGCCAGTCGGAACACCTCGTCTTGGTCTTCTTCCTCTTCGGACAAGACCTGAATCTCGGGATCGACCGAGCTGTACAGCGGGGTCGAGACATGCGACGTTGACCCCGACGTTGAAGCTGAGTTGGTTCGGGAGAGTTCGGGAAGGTGGTCGGCTTCCAGGGAGAGAGAGAACATTGAAGGTGAACGACGGAGGAGGTGAGTGCTGGACAGCTGACGTCCGCGGAAAGAGCTCGGTCGCTGAAGACTTTGGTCACCCTGGAGGAGAGAGAAGTTAGTATGATATAACGACGCCTAGGTTCAGACAAGACGTACCCTGTGTTCATAATCATACATGCTGTAAGGACGAGACATTGTGCCAAAAGGCAAGCTGTCGACCGAGTTCAATGACTCCCTTCTTGACACCGTAGTACTCGAGTGCGACTCGTTCGCGGTGTCGATTGACTGCCTCATTCTTTGCCTTCGCTGCTTGACAAGACCAAAGGTGAAGCCTCTGCTGCTAGGAGTCTCGAGCGACTGAAGGCTGGGTGGGATGTGCAACGGTGGTGACGAGAGCGTAAAGTGTAGAGGAGAGTGGGTTGGGCTGAGGCTCTGCGATTGGGCGTAAGCGGACATGAGGATGTGCGGTGAGATTGTTATATGGATGCTCGAGGTTGATTGCATTGAGCTGGGCTGAGCAAGGTGTAGTGATATGACGGAAGAGACGAATGGAAACCGAAATCTGCAAAGATGCATTCATATTAATATCTTTCCCCAGACCGTGCGTCTCCACCTCGGCTCTGCGCATCGCAGCCAAGAAGTGGAGAATCGGAACAACTTTGGCGTGGAGGATGATAGAAGTTTGAGTCATTCCCCCGGCATCCAGTGCTACAAATGGCTAGCACGACTTTTTTCTAGCTAAGCCGGTGACAAATGCTTGATAACCAGTTGACAACCCATCGAACCGGCGGGCCAGAAAGCCCGAGCGCTCTAGGCTTCGCATTTGTCCGACTGCGATCTTTATGACTCACCTGTGAATCGGAAGCGTTGGACAGCGCATCGGGCAGCCGCAAAGGACTACGACTGGACTGCGGAATGAAGCTTCGGTCTGGATGCCGAGTAGACACGCAATCATCTCCCAAGTCGATGCAGAAAGCTGTTTCCTGGCTGACATGGCCAGCAATGCCTCGAAATCGAGTAATACGAATGGGCCACGGTGCCAACGGTTTGTAAATCATGGGGTAAGACATGAGCAGAGTGGACTACGCCATGTTTTACACCACTCATATTGTTTGCAAACCGCGTCGAGGTTATCGTGAAGCAGGAAGAGCTCGAATTAGATCGAGCTTACGAGGAGGAAGAGCATCAGGCATGAGCTGCATCGTGTTTCAAAGGTTGGAGACGCTCGCGCCAATCGTGACAGCAGACGTCGGCGGGCATGGTATGGGCCTTGGGGGGGTGAAGCACGGCCCAGGGCATTGACAACGCGTCAGCTCCCTCATCGGTTTGGGATCCCGGTGTTGTGCTCTGGGGAGCAGCTAGGCGAGTAGTATCAGCTGCGACTGTAATGTCTTCTGTACATTGCTCCTGATTATCTCGGATCCGAGCGTGATAGCAAACCAAAACGTTCACACCCCGCCAACTCTGGCTGTTTTTGCCTCCGCCAAAGTGGTGGAGGAGCTAGTGAAGGTCTTCCGTAGTGGAATTCGTGACAACTGTGAAGTCGTTCACTGTAAAGTGCTCTTCACGATCTAGTGAACATCCTGCATGAGATCAGCCATGCACACCCTACGAGCATGCAGATTCCGGACTTGGCGTCGTGGAGGCTGCAAGCAAATCCTTCGGGGCACGATGCTTCCTCACATCGCAGCCCGCTCGTATTCGGACAGACCGGAGGATGCTATCAAGGTGAGCGCGCAAGTTCGAGCTTTCGAGCTTCTTCTTCTTGTTATCATCATCGTGAATACCAACATATCCACCCTTCCTTCAGAGTCTCCAGAACGCTTTCAATACGCCTGGAAGCCCGTTTTACCTCGCACCGGGAGAAAGAGGTCCGGCAGAGCCGTACAATTGGCCAGAACATGATTCATCGGCGCCATATCTGGATCCACAGAGTGGTGGCTCTGAGAGGACGACTGAAGTCCCACAGGATCCAATATTGAACTCTGTATCGGACTCAAGATCGGATGTCAAACTGGATACCCCGACGAGCAGCGAAAACCTGGCTTCCGATGGGACGATCAGCGGAACTCCCAAGTCACATCTCGGATGGCCGCATAATCGACCAAATTACGAGGAAAGCCGGGTGCAGGCTGAAGCTTACGCCAAGGACAAGCATTTCGACGTGGAAAGCATGATTGAATGGCCAGTTGCATGGGGTGAACAGGATCAATTCAGGCGAGTGATGAGTCGATGCGTTGTTCCTTGGCGGGTAAAAAGAAAACTCACCGTGTCATATCTGATAGACACGTCAACAACGTCAGTTTCGCAAGGTATTTCGAAACGGCTAGGGTCCGCGTCATGCAAGCGTTTGAGCCACACATGACCCCCAAATCATTCCAGCAGTTTATGGCAAGTACCTCGTTAGTAGATCGTGATGGAAAAGGCGTTGAAATTTGCCTTTGGGTGTGCTAGGACGGGACCGGAATGGGCCTGGTGGTGAAATCTGTGTCGGTCGAGTATAGACGTCCAGTGACGTTCCCTGATTCCGTAAGTACTCTGGCCGTGATAGTCTCGTCGTCTCGAACCTCATTGCAACTCCGGCAGCTGGTCATCATGAGTACTCCTGTCGATATCGACGAGAGAAAGGCATCATTTGGTCTCAAGCAGGAAGCATGGTCGCTCAACCAAAAGACGGTCGTCGCGAAGTGCACGAGTGTGCAGGTCATGTATGATTTTGAAAAGCTGAAGAAGGGTGTTATGACGGCAGAAGTGCGACGAGCTTTGGAAAGCATGGCAGCCCGGTGTTCAAAGCAATAAGATGCGTATTACTGAGGGTAATTATCAGCGAACAAGACACGTAATGATATACAGCTTCCGGAGCTAGTGACCTCCCATCATTGCGCCATAGCTCGGCACAACGTCGGCAGGCTTGCCTTCCTCCAAGGGAGGCAGCCCCAGTCGGTCTCGAGCCTTGTCAACGGCATGTGGCCAGTCGACTCTGAGGATAATGGCAACGCTCGAGATACCAGCGTAGAACAAGGCCAAGGCCAAACCGAGCCAAAGCCCGATGAGGCCCATGTCTTGCTTGAAGCAAAGATAGATACCGAACGGAAGACCCTGATTGTCAAAATATCAGAAAATGATCGTTTGGAGCACTACCAAGTCGCGTACCAGAACATAGTATGCCGTCAGATTGATAAGCGCACCCGCGCTTTGCTTCCCGACCGCCCGCAGGACACCTCCAGAAGAACCAACAAGACCATCGGCGAGCTGCGAAGTCCATCAGCGATACGCAAAGTAGGGCAGGCAATCGGACGTACCTGGAAGGCAGCAACGTAGATGGTGACTTTGGCCACTTCGACGACAACCTCGGGATCACTGTTAAAGATGAACGCAATCTTGTTTCTGAATATAATTAAAAGAGCGCTGGGAAACCAAAAGTGTGAGCGGAGATGTCAAGGGCTGCTCAGGTGGTAGTAATCACCTATTAAATCCCGACGTGATTACACTCAAAATGAGTGCCAGAATCGCCGCCAACCTAGCCTCATAAGGCCGTCCAGCGCCCAACAGGTTTCCGACCCGCACAGCAGTAGCGATACCCATGCTTTGCGGAATCTGGAACAGAATCGAGGAGAATGACAAGAGGATCGAGTTGACTGCGAGCGCGACCGGACCGAGCAAGGAGACACTGAGGGAGACGCCTTCCCACGCCCACCACTCGGAAGAGACCATGATAGTTCCTGAAAAGGTAGTGTGTAAGCAAATAGCCTAGCCGCCAGTCGGAGCGTCTGGCTTACCGGCAAGACCCAGCGAGGTGATGGTTCCCAGCTTCCGGAAGGCCTCTTTGCGATCAAACCCACCCCACGCCGTCTTCGGGGCGACAAAGGCGGCATAACCGATCGAAATTAAGGCACTAGATGACTCAGAGGATGTAAGCATGGACAACCAAAACGGGCCGAGGGGGAACGTACGCTGCGTTGAAGCTACAAGCCGTTGCAAGAGGTGCACCAATGAATCCCAAACGGATAGATTTAGGACCCCAGACGAGCATATAGTTGAGAACAGCGTTCAACGGCGCCACAATGGCGATGACGATTGTAGGCGGATTCATTAGATTTTGCGACTGAAAATACCTTCGTGCGCATATATTAGCCCTCAAGCAGTCGCGTTACACTTGAAGTACTTACTTGCGCATAATCAGATTTGCGGCATATCCGGGTAGACCAATCGAGAGGTATCGCAGATAGAGTCCTGCCCTGGCAGCGACTACTGGATCCTGCCTGAGGAACAGCAACAGTCCTTCCGCTTGGAACCAAATAACATACATCGGAATAAGAGCCACTGCCGCGACGACAAACATTCGCTGTGTCCACAAGCCGACCCTTGTGGGATCTGAAGACGTCCATGCGGACGGGAGAAGGGTATCGAGTGCCGAAGACATGCCTTGGAGAATGGAAAAGGCGGTGACGCTAGCAGTCATACCGGCGAGCGAACTGGCTGCGAGATCGACGGTACCGAGGTGTCCGATACTGATAACCGAAGCCAAGATCAAAGAATATTCTGCGACTTGGGTGAAAAAAACTGGTCCAGCCGTCTTTGCGAGTACCTTTAGCTCGGCCTGGATACAGAATTTCAGTCTCGCTTCATGACTGGATCTCAGGGGAACTTACGGCGACAGCTGGTCTCCACGATTCAACAATCATTCCCTTGTCATCCGTCGGCAACTCCAAATCTTCAGCCGGGTCGAGCTCTTCTGCGGGATCAAGCAACATGTGCTGCTGACTTGTCGGTGTCATCCCGTCAGCACGAGCTCCGAAAAACGTTTCAGCCGCGGCTTCCATGTCGGTCGATGTGAATCCGGGAGAGCCTCCTGCGGCGAGGCGAGAACGGCTACCCGAGGGGGCGTGTGATCCCCGTCTTTCCAATGGATGAGGCGGGGCCAAGGTTCCAGATCCCGTTGTTCCCGTAGATGTTTGTCGAAAATGAAGTGGTCGGTCTTCATCCTCTCCGGCCTCACCACCGCCAACAAGACTTGTTAATTTGGACAGACGGTTCCTATCCCTCGACGTGAGATGCGATGAATGCGAGAGCCTCCTTCCCTCGGCTCCTCCAATTCGACTTGCTACTTCAGACACGACAGATACTTTTCGATCGAGGTGCTTCGCCGAGCGGGACAAAAGACTTGAAGTTTCGTCGACCCGATGCTCATCTTCATCGTCGTCAAAGACGACTTCTTCGTTCACCGCCGAGGGGTACCCACGCGGCATGGCCGGTCTTGATTCCCTGTAGTGCGAAGCAGCGGATGATCGACGCCGAGCTCCCTCAGCGCCAGAGGAAGCACCATGTTCGTCGTGGACGATGTGCCTCGCGATCAAGGTCTCCAAGTTGCTTTGGGTGGCTAAACATCGCGGGATCAGATGTGGCAACAGGACTTGCGGCGAGGCGCTCACCATATGAGGAAGTCTGGTACGAGGAGGAAAACGCGGTGATGTGAGGGTATGTGGCGGACATGTTGTGGGTATAATGGGTAGGGTATGCCGAGGACAGCCTGAGTCTCAAACTTTACTTTGAGATATATGGAAGAATGAAGATTTATTATTCTAGTCGGGAGCAGTCAACGACGCCGCCAATGCGGGCTTCCCCGTGACTGCGCGCTAAATGGCGTCCCGATCGTTGATGGGTGAGTATCCAATTGTCCGAGCGTCCATCCCGCAAGAAACGTGTCTAGCGCTGGTTGATGACTATCAAACTGGTCAAAAAATTCCAAGGATCCAACTTAACACAACAGCTTCGAGCCGCATGAGCGATGACGCCTACGAGACAGCCCTTTGCCATTGTTGTACGTCTCTAACCTGTTAATACCTTCGGTACTGTAGATAGTTCGCGGTGTCTCTGATCAACTCAACAGCTCATACACTGAAACCTACTTGAAAATGTACTCAGGCTACGCGGCTTGGCTCGAGATCAACACAGAACCCAATGGCCATAATTGCACGATCACACAGGGTACAGGCCATGCCCGCACTGCTTTTGACAACGCTACAAATGTTCACCCAGATACCAAGACCCCATCTATCTGTCGCCTAGATATCTAAGGTCGCGACGTATTCTCCTCTTTCTCGTCGTCTGTGTCCGTCGCTTCCCTCCAATGCTGTACACGTTCCGCTTGCAGATCACTATAATTCACCCAAGTCAGCCTCAGGCCGTCAAAACAAGAGCTACAAAAAGCACTTACGCAAGGCCAACGCTCTTACCAAGAGCTTTCAGTCTTTCTACCATCATATCCAACTCGGCTTCCAACGCGACCGTAGCTGTCATTCGGAAATCAATATGTGCCAAGACTCGTAAATGCCACAAAACGGAACAGCTTACCCAGGTTATCGCCAATACTCTCCAGCCGTTTCAATTCCCGAATCAAGACCTTGCCTGCCCATGCCCAAAACATTGGCAAATATAGGTCAAGTTTGCTCAACTGGCTTTGCGGGATAATTCGGCCTAGCGTTAGGACTCTCCGTGCAGCCTCGAGTGCCTCGGGGTTCTCGTAGCGCCAGTCTTCGGAATCATGAAGCCACATCTGGGCACATGCCACGAAAGAATGCTACGTGCGCACGAGGATAGTTAGCAGGGTCTTCATAGTTGCGACGAGACATTCACTTACCAAAGACACAATGTAGATATTGACATCTTTCCTTCCGTCTCTCCGTTTGATTGGATCACGCAACTCTGGTGGGAAAATGTCCACAAACGCCGCAATTGCCTTGTCCAGTCTGCGGAACGCCTCTGGGTTCTGAAACCGGAGGCGAGGTTCGTCGAGCGGGTCGACAGACGAGCCTCCATGGGTCTCGAACGATCCGTCTCGTCGTATACGTGGTGTTCGAACAGAGAGGGCCACTTCATGCAATAGAGCCATCTGCACGGACGAAACGTTAGTGAAGTGGGGTGTTTTGTGGTTGAGATGCCTACCGCTCGATTCAGCATAGCCCTGTCGATGGATGATCAGCATTCGACGAAGGTAATCATAATCCGTTGACATACCAAATCGGAATCCCCGGTACAACCCCTCTATTGACGCCCTTTAATAGATCGCTCAAACGTTCATCGTACATCGGTCCCAAGTCAAGCTGATATTCACAACGCAATCAGAGACAGCACCAATGGCTTCAGTATTACGGCACTCACCGTCGTCGAGTCTGGCGTCGTCGCCGGAAATGGCGTCATGATGTCCTGCGTTTCAAAGCCCGCTGGCCAGCGCATCGCAATAGAACCGGCCCGATCGAGGTACCAAACCATCCAGCTAAAACACAAAAATCAGTTAAGCGCACAAAGCCACCCTCGAAACTACCTACAACGTGTTAATTCTCTCCACGAGGTCAACAGGATCTTGGGGTGGTGGTATCGCCCAGTGTTTCGACGTCTGGCCAGAGTAGCTCGGTCGATCAAAGTCCTTGAAGCCGTTGCAAGGTGGTGCGGGAGACCTAAAGTTGTTGCTTTCGATCGCATGTAGACCCGCTGCCATGGAAAGCCTACGAAGAGACGTCAGCAGCTGCCGTATCTCAGAGCACGAGGAGCTTACCTGACGACCTTGCCCGTACATACCCAGGCCTATCGAAGGACAAGGTTAGCCATCGTACAGTCTCAGTCAGTATTCACATACCTGAAGGTATTTTCCCCTCGAATAGCAATACACGGATACCAAATGCGCACCTCGAATCGCATCCAGTAAGCGATCTGCATTCTGAACCGCAATTTCAAACTGTGTGTTGGCAATCTCGTAGAAATGCCCTTCGAGGTTTCTGATGGCAGGGTCGTCCGAATACCGAGCGGCATAAAGGTACATTCCGTAGAGCCAACATGGGTGCGGTCGCTTGTTCGCTGGCAAAGTAAGCCGAGTCCTAAACCGGGCAAAATTCATGCCAAGCATGTAGATCGTCGCGGTATCGAAAAAGATTCGTAATAACTCATCACGAGCCTGCTGAGGCAGATCCAGGGGATCGTACCAGCCGGTCGAGAGATTATACTCGGACGCCAAGGAGGGATCACCGATGTTCGGCGTTCGGTCGGACGGAACGTACATTGCATACGAAGAGTCGGGCAAGGTCGCATCCGTCGGTAGCGAAGGCTGGAATTTCTGCTGTAGACGCTTATCGGCCTGACCTTCGATGGGTAACGCATTAAAGTCAAAGAGGTCCACCCTTTCCGTCACCGCTTCCATAGTGGGATCCAATGTCGAAAAGTCGAATGACGGAGTGGTACTGCTCGTGGTGACAGCTTCCTGGGAGCGATTCCCACTACCTTCTCCCTGTCGCTTATCCATCTTTCCAGGCAACAAACGGGACGCACTCATGCCATCATCCGGTGTTGCTGGTCGCAAAGACGCAAAAAAGGTCTCCATCATATTCTGGGTTTGCGGCGTGAGTGCAGCGTGTAGCTGTCCTTGTTCAGATTGAATCATCACTTTCTGTGCTTGCAAGAGAGTCGAGTCTGCAAGTCCGGCATATAATGGGTGATCGGGTGTCATTGTCTTTCGGTATTCATCAATAAAGTCAGTTCCCAATGCGTTGATACCTTGGATATCCTGGTTGCGCAAGCCCGAGAGAAAGAATGCTTGACCGGTCTTGTCATTCGCTGTGCCGCTCGCCGCATTGGCAATCGAGGTGGTGTAGTTCATCCATGATCCCGGTAACGTGGGATTCAACTGGACGCCAGACTGATCTGGCATGAATTCCTGAAGGTCGAAGTCTTGCGAAGGTCCGCTCTCACTGGTATGGGGAACTGTTAGGTTGACTCCTGTACGAACTGTATTCGATTCGTCAGAGTTCCTGTGAATGTAGTGCGGCGGGGTATCCGACATGGGACCTGGTATCAGTCGGTAATTCTGTATTTCTGATTGCATGGGTGGACCGAGGTTGAACGGGGGATGAGCATATGCAGTGTTGAATGGTCCTGATCCATTACTCGGATAAGAAGTCATGTTGCTGAAACCATTGTTGATGACGGCGGTGAATCCTCCCTGGGTGGATTGTTGATAGTTATCCGCATCCTGTGCATCGTATCCGCTAAGATTTTGCTGCGGGTTCGAAATCTGATTCTCCAGTTGTGCTAATAACGCGAATCTCTAGTCAAACTAGAATTAATCCTGATTTCGACCTAGTAGACTCACCTATCTTGGCTTCAAGAACCTTGACCCTACTTTTAGGCTTTCCTTGGTCGTACTCGCACGTCGTCTTTTTCGCCCGAGTACATTGGTTGCAAGTTGGTTTGGCGGCATCACATCGCTATCGAGGAGAGAATGCGTAGGAGAGGAATCAGCCGGGTTTCGGGTATGTTTCGCCTGTATAGTCACCAGCTTGCGCTTGCGGCAGAATAGGCACGCATCGCCCCTGTAGGATGTCATCAGTTGATGCGTAGCAGTACAAGTCGAATAACATACCGCTTGAGCGGAGCTGAGTAGACGGTTGCATAGCAGATCAGCATGACAGTCCCCACACCTCAAAGCCGGAACACGTACGCTTCGAACTCTTTCCTGAACTCGCTTCAACTCGACCTCCCTCCATATTGGTGTCAGAGGCATTCTCATAGTCGGCAGGATCCATTCTGAACAGGCGGGATGGACGAGTGATAGACCGCAGCGTTCAGCTTGAAGGTGTAAACGACTGGGCGAGAATAAGCTGTGTACTTAGGCGATAGGGGACCGGCCTGTTTACTATGTTAGCATATCTGATGTGCAGCGCGCGGATTTGGGCACTGCCCGGAAGCAAATAGAACGATCGTGCCTGCCTGATCGGGCACCTCCGCCAGCTCTCCGCATGGGGTGTCGCGAGCAGTTGAGTTTGTGCATCTATGACGGATGGCTGATCTTTCATCCAGTCCATGATAGCTTGTCTCCTTGTGCCTTGAGAATACAATGCCCTTCTGTTTGCCCTTCTTCCCCTCCTCCCGTGACAGCCAACCGTTCGACTTCGACGGCTTCATCTCGGCTCGCGAGAAGGATCAGTCATCATCTCGCATCAGTGTCCAGCATGTCGAGCACTCTCTTCTGAAGGAGCACTCGAGACATCGGTTGAACGAGCTGAGAGCATTGATGCAGGAGAACAAGATCGACTACTAGTGAGTCTGAATGCGCTCCCACCTGAGTACAATTCAATGACCTCGCGTCCGAAATAGCGTCGTTCCCAGTGAAGATGAACATCAGGTAGGTCGCTACGGCTTTCCCGACCTCTACGGCTTTCCCTGAGAAAGTGTCTACAGTCAGAATTCACCACAAAGGCAGATCAGCGAAGAAAGTGGATCTCTGGATTCACCGGCTCAGCCGGAACAGCTGTCGTCGGCGTCGACAAGGCTTGGCTGTTTGTCGATTCCAGGTAGGCCTGAACCCACCGACCAGCTCTGTTTCCTTCACTGACACTTATGGCTCATAGGTACTGGGTTCAGGCAGGAGATCAAATCTCGGACGATTGGACACTTGTCAAGATGGTCGGTAGGGATGCTGGAGGCTGTCATTCGTGGCATGAATGGTGCGAGCAGGTACGGACATCTCTTTCGTAGTAATAGATCAGCGTATTGAACATCGCATCCTTCAGGAGCTTGCAGAAGCTCGAGTGGGGATTGATCCCAAGCTCATCGCACTTGGTGAGCAGCCCTCTACACAAAACACCTCGACATGACCTTACCCATTCCGCAGTGTTGGTCAACACCATCGAAGCGAGATGGACGCCCAAATCTATATCTCTAGTACAGATCAATGAGAACCTAGTCGACTCGATCCGCCCTCCTGTCGAAAGATCTCTCTCTCCGGTCTTTCTGCATCCGCTCAAATTCTCCGGATGCTCAGCCGCCGACAAACTGAAAGTCATTCGCAGTAAACTCTTTCATAACAACGCATATCACGGGCTCTATATCCTTCCCGTGCTTCCTTCCATCGCTTGGCTCCTCAATATCCGATGCCAAGATGACGTACCCAACACTCCGATCTTCAGGTCCTACCTGACCTTGACCAAAACGGAATGCGTCCTATACGCGGATAAACGCAAGTTTCCAAGCGATGTCGAAGAGTCGCTCAGGAATGATAGCGTCCTGCTGCGACCATACGGCGTGGAAGCAGTGAGAGACTACGTAGTAGCGTGGAACAACAGTGAGCAAGGTCGCGGTCTCAAGGTTCTGGCTCCTCCGAGCATCAGTTGGGGTCTGGTGCATCAGGTAAAGATGGCGATCTCGGTGAGTCCGCCCCGCAGAAATTCGGATGCGTAAATCTAACGTTCCGGAGAAACAGGAGAAACTCGATATCGTTCCTTGCCCCGTCGAAGTCGCCAAAGCGATAAAGAATGAGACCGAGATTAGCGGTTTCCGAAACGCCTACCTTCGAGATGGAGCAGCGACGGTAAGTTGTCCTCACGCGTGAACATCTCGGTTTCATGACCCTTATCGGATCTGGGTGCAGGTGAGATGGATGGTTTGGCTCGAGGAGCAGATCAAGGTGCATCGTCAGAGTATTGGAGAGTGGGAGGCTGGGGAAAAGTTGACCAAGTTCAGGAGCCAGGAGCAGTACTTTGCGTGCGTTTTCGTCGTCGAGGCCGGGCTTGGAAGCTAACAATTCATCTGCAGGGGATTGGCATACGACAATATCAGCGCTTCCGGGCCGAATGGAGGTAGGCGCTTTTCCTCCTCGGAACGCGACTTGATCTTATGGGTTGATTGGATCTACAGCTTTACCTCACTACAGTCCAGAAAAGGGACGGGATCGTATTATCTCTACTGACGCACCATATGTCATGTAAGTCATGGGCGTGCAGGATCGAATAACATCACGCTCATGATGTACTCGTATCTCGCAGCGATTCCGGAGCGCAGTATTTCGGTATGTTGTGGAGGTGTGGAGCCTCGTGGACGAGTCGGGTCGTTTGACTGATGGTCTGTGGCTACCCAGACGGCACGATAGATACCACACGAACTTTGTGAGTAACGCGGCACTGGCCAGCGAGCTTCGCCTTTCTGACTTTTCCACTCCTTCGCAGGCACTTTGGTTATCCCACTCCGAAACAGAAACGAGCGTTCACCCGAGTTCTGCAAGGACATGTAAGCTTAAACTATCAGCTACCCACCTGAAACTTTGACCGACTCATTCCCCGTCGACTCGCAGATCGCTATCGAGACCACTCCGTTCCCCAAGGGCGAACGAGGCGACTCTCTCGATAGGCTGGCTAGGCAGTACCTCTACGCTGATGGGCTCAACTTTGGCCACGGCGTGGGTCACGGAATTGGCGGTTATCTCTCGGTATGTGTCGGACGCGGATCTATATCACAATGATAGAGAAAACTAAACCTTCCCCATGACTGCAGGTTCATGAAGGTAAATGCTAGAGTCGTCATTCAAGAAGAAGCTTTTCTGAAACTGCTTTGCCGCTCGTATAGGACCCCAAGGCATCCCAGGAGCTATCCCCTTCGAACCTGGACATGTGATTTCCAACGAACCGGGATTCTACCTCGAAGGCCAATGGGGTATCCGTACGGAAAGCGTCGTTGTCTGCAAACCCGTCAAGGTAAATATCCTTTTCTTTCGCCAAGTGTCGTGCTAACTCGCAACCGTGTCTAGACCCGGTATGACTTTGGTGGTACCTGGCTCGGATGGGAACGGATCACCCGCGTGCCGATTCAAACCTCACTGGTCGACTTTGACTTGCTGTCCCCGGAGCAGCGGGCGTGGCTAAAACAACACAACGAGACTTGCCGCGATGATCTTATGCCGCTATTGGTAAGAAAGGGCGATGACAAGGTACGGAAGTGGTTGAAACAGAGTTGCTGTTAGATGGATCCGCGACGGTAGCATGGATGTCAAGCTTGCAAAAGCTGGGCGTGACGACTCATTGAAGTACCGGTTGTAAAGCAAAACCATAGCAAAGAGCGCTTTAATCGGGCGAGAAGGAAATACGAGTCAAGGATATGATTTCCTCAATTGCACGTCCTGTATCCTCTCCTCCTTTGCACGGCTCCTGGGCACTTTGGTTTGCCAGTCTCAAATGGGGTACTTGATAGAAGTGTCTGCAAGACGACACGCGTTCTAATTTCCATCACAAGCCAATCGCCTTTGCATCATTCCGCCTACAAAGCACGGAACATCGCTAATACGAAGCCCCTCATAAACACATTCTTCTCTCTTTCTGTTGTGCGGCTTGGGATCTGGTTGCATTCGCGAACGATATTAAGGATCAAGACTTTTACGCGCCTGCGCATGACAAGAACGCACAGGCCAGCAAGTGGGGCCTGCAGCTGATGCACTGTAGTCAGCTGACTTGCCGTGTCTACAGATGTCGACCGGCAGGTCAACAAGGCCAGAACACGTACAGCTACGCATATCTCCCAGCACTACGACCGACTCTCTCAATGTGACGTGCGGGGGAAAAGCTGAAACGCCCTACGTCTTTAATTTCCTCAGGCGCGTCCGATAACGCGGCGCGGCAATTTGAGGGTATGCTAGTAGGTGGCGTGGAAGCTCATTGCCTGATGGCCTGATGGTGTCAGGGGGGAAGATAAGGAGGAATAGAAAAGGTCTGCAGTCGTTCGCCTTTGTTCATATGGGCTTTACTGTCCAGCAATTGACAGCAACGTCCTTTGGCGATTCATAAATCCTTGATGGTATTGTCCGAATAGGAGCTTCGATCGCGCTCTATTCTCCTCCCCTTCCTTTGGCCCATTGACTCCCTTTGGATCTCCGCTACTGAGTGAAATGGGGGTATCGAATCCCTGCAAATTATTATTGTTCTTGTCAGCCTGCCTGAGCCTCTTTCGCAGACAGTTGATTCGACGTGGAATATAAGCTGCATCAAGCTTCAATCAAGTCAAGACGCCCCTCTCCCTCTCTTCTATTCAACTCCTTTCCCATCACCACCATCAGCAAACATCCTTGGAAGCAGTGAGTCAGTGCAACTCCTTTCCAAAGCTTGTTCAAAGGTTTGATGTTCCGTGATCACTCCTAATTCCAGACATCAAGAGCATCCCTTACCTCGAGCGTTCCTTTGGGTCAACTAGACGGCACCCATCCAATCAACTTAGCAAAGGTACTGAATTCCGCTCGAACCAGGTGAGTATCAAGCGGGGTTAGCTATACCAGTCGTTGCAAAGATTGCAGGAAACAGAAGATCACGTTCACCATCTCTGTTGATGGTATGCGGATTTTCAATGTCTGTCCGATGAACGGCATTGCGACCGCTCGCTTGACCATGGCAAGGAGGAGCTCATTCTTTAAGGACGGGGACTGGAGACAGTCGGCATAATGATGTCAGAGGATGTCCGTGCTGATCTTGCCCTGTAACAGGACTGTTCGTGTTGGTCGCGTCGGCTGGGGACATCTATCACATCCATCACTCGATAGTTGCAACGCTTGGTGAGTAGTCTCGCAAGATCCTTCTTATCCGCCATAGTTGCTGATCATCGACATATGATCACGGCTGATCAGTATAACGTCTAACGAGCAGCTCAAGAAAAATCATGATGTCGGGAGTCCACGCCGCACACTCTCAACATTTCCCGGATGCTCACCAACAGTCTATGACGTCCTACTACCTCTCGCAACAAACCAGTCTAACATCGCCCGACATCCGGCACGCACCGCTTGCCTCTCCGTCATTTGCCGATCACACCAGTAACATGCAATACCGCTATGCGCCCGCAGCCGTGAACACGCCCTGGTCGAATAGTACGCACAGGATGGGCCAAACTCCCACCGTGAAGCTCGAGCCTGAAGAGCCGCAAACCGCCGAGCATGCGTACGGATCACCCGCCACTTATTCGTCTCGAAGCAGCAATTGCTATGTCAGTCAATACTACAATCCTCCTCCGGTTTATCACGGCAGGGTACACCTTTCAGGACCCCCGACCCTTGAGACCGTGGCCCACCAAGCTACCGCATACAACAACGCAAGAGTTCATGGGATTTACAGCACCTACTTGACACCATCCGAAGTACCGTACTACAACTGGCAACAACAACAACAACACGCCTATCAAGCCTCTCGGAGTCTGCTTTCGTCTTCTATGCTTACGGCCTCGACTGACTCGGTCGCGACAATGGCGCCGCTTGACATGAAACCTAGTTCACCTGCAAGCTCTGCTTATGGTGGCAATGCCGCGCAGGCTGATGTAAGCATCGTCCTCACCCCTTCGACATACCCTCAACTCCAGACCGCCAACCTGTCTGCCAGTACCACATATCTCACACCCATGGGTGTGCTCGGTACTGAGCACATGACAGGGACAGATGCGTCTTTGCCTCCGCTGTCCAGCTTGCACTGGAAACCGGAGGGGCAACCATCAACCTACTCCCAACCACCGGTCATCGCATTATCGCTCATACAATGCAAACCCGGTACTGACTCGTCTGATTCGTTGCAGGAATTCTCTTGCTCCGATGATGACGAAAACGACGACCAACATGACGCAGAAGGCGAAAACGACGACGAAAACGACTGCAACCTTTCCATTAGCAGCTATGGCTATCGCCTGCCGTCCTATCTCGACATGCAAGTCGCCACCTCCAACTTGAGAAACGAACCCGCCAACGGCGTTGCCGAACCCAACAAGATGTCTTCCAGCCTACCTACTAATTTTTGTTCCGATCATCACCAGCGCGCCGCAGCTCGAGTTGCCACCAAACGTATCACCGAGTTGACCAAGTCTGGAGGACCGCAGTACCGGGAAGAACCAGAGGTGGAGGAAAAGCCAAAGTCCAACAGTAGTAAGAAACGTACCGTCAGGCCTAGAGCGAAAACCAGCTATGTCAAGAAGAGACCTATCGCCGTCACCTCTGCCGCTATTTGTCGAGTGCCGAATCCGGTTCCCAATTTCCACATCAACAAGAAGAGTCGCGGACGAGCTGTCACCACCGACCCGAATGCGATTGACTCGAATATTGTACATGTTTGTCCTGTGCCACAATGCGGAGCTTGCTTCAAGCGAAGGGAACACGTCAAGCGACACATCCGGGGTCTACACACAGAGGATAAGGTAAGTCTTTTGCGACTGACTGAGTTTCGAGTCTTGCTCACACGATCCCCGCTTCAGCCTTATGACTGCGAGTTTCCAGGCTGCACCAATACCTTCACTCGAGGTGACAACTTGAAGGGGCATTACATCAGTAAGAAGCTCGAAGTTTCGCTCGTTATATTCGTACTTACCTGGCGTGTCAAATAGAGGTTCACAAGACAACAATCGAATCCGTTTACTCCCAGCTGAAGTTGCCGTTGTTGTCGTGAATCGTGCGGTGATGTTGACTAGATAGATTCTGCTAGCATTGGACGAGACGATTTGACGAAGGGCTGCCCCTGTATTTCCACTTGCATGTAGCCGACACGGACCCGGAGTCCCTAAACGAGGCGACTGTTTGACCGACGTTGTATAATAGCATATGTGTGTCTCAAACTAGACGTATTATGTAAATCAGTGGTCTAATGTATTTTCCTCCAGGACTACGAGTCTCGAGCTCATTCAATGGAGCTAATGAGAGACGAAGTAGTCAGAGATAAGGGATGGCGGTCCACACCAGACTCAGGAACAGGTACCCGCAGGTTTGTTTTGCATTCAGCCGCCTGCATAACACTCGTCAGGCTGGTGGAAGATCGTGCTTGCTATCCTGGACAACTATTAGATAGCTATGTACCGTAACCTTTACTTTGGCCCAGCATAACAGCAAGCTGCGTGGTCCGCGTTGAGAATATGGCTAGCAGCAGAAATGTTCAGGGTACATACGCAAAGGAATCGCACGAAACCCCGAGCTAAGTGACCAGGGAAGTGTCATCTTGCCAACCTATCCAACCATACGCAAATCACGAAAGCAAGTGGCAAAAAAGGTCGGCTCTCACGCGCCGTTTGTATTGCCATCCCATCCTGTTTTGGCTCAGTATTCACGGCAAATCTGAACACAAACATGGTCCCTTTGCGATGCTTGAAAGTATATCAGCTCGACCTACACGACCTGTTATCCCGCAGACTATACTTAAGCAGCGCCTCCCGGGATAATCCTTCTGTCAAGAATGGAATGATATATCGCAGGGAAAGCCGATAACAGCTAGATCAATTGCCATACAACCCTTGACTGAGACAGTCGCAAGTACCATGTTCGCAGCTCCGTCCATCTGTTCCGCATAATCCGTGTCTCCAGCTGAGTTAGATGGGTGATGCCCAACTCCTTTGCACCACCCGTATAACTTACACCCAGCAATCCTACGTCCTTATTCAACCGTAAGGAACAACTTCCTCAACGAGAGTCCGCATTATCGACCGGTTTCAGAGTCGCGACTGCAAGTCGTTGCTCCAACTTGTTTTCCTGCGCACTATGACGACGATGGCTGACGAATGCTTGCGTCCCATTGTAGTAGCGTGAAATGATAGCTGACCCAATATCCATTCGTGTCAAGGACACATGCGGTGCGGGGCAGTCTGAGCATCTGGAAAATCTAAAGGCCCAATCGCGACGCTGATTCCACCAACAACAGTGCAAACTCCCGAACAGAGTCAGAATTATCAATAACTACGACTACCGGGAAGTCATGTGTTGATTTACGTCCTCCGGAGTCACAGGACTCATCGCAAGGCGTTTTTCAATTCCATCCATATATCCAGAACGGAATCATTCGTCACGGTTGGAAAACGATGAAACGAAAATGGCTCAATGACAACCCGTATGAAAACTCGCAAGCCACACTTCCCCTTTCGCCCATCCCTTCCCACAAGCAATGCCTCCAGCTTGACTACTGGTCCACACAGCCCAGGTAGACCGCCCAACTACCTTCCGACCAGCCTCCCCACGCGCTTCTGCAGACGAGAAACCCATCCGTAAAAGGTGCGCAGAGTCGACCAGCCCGCACCACCTTCCTCCTCTGCGACCATCCATCCGTCCCTTTTTCTGAGGCGTGGGCGAATAGTTTACTTCAACTTCTTCTTGGGTCGGAGCTGCGAGGAGTGACCACACTTCCTCTTTCGGCAGTTGGTAGCTCGGGGAGGAAGTCGGGCGTAGCAAACTCGGCAGATCTGCTTGTCACACTACGGGAGGAGACGTTGGTCAGCCAACGGGACAAGGTAAAGCTAAGAACCTAAAACGCACGTTGTACTTGTTGGCCAAAACCTTCAAAGAGGGCTCGATAATACCACCACGCAATCGCAGAACCAAGTGCAAAGTCGACTCCTTCTGGATGTTGTAGTCGGACAAAGTTCGGCCATCTTCGAGCTGCTTGCCGGCGAAGATCAATCGCTGCTGGTCAGGGGGGATACCTTCCTTGTCTTGAATCTGTGCGGGCAATAGGCGTCAGAATGCTGTCCTGTCTCCGCAATTGCGGCGTATGAAGCGGCGAGACGACCCCATCTGCATCGTCGCTTTCATCGGCATGCATCCTCCCGACTCCTCGCACTTCTCTCAATCATCCTCCATTTGTTTGGTCGTCTCGCCGCTTCCATCTGGGTTCATCCACTGACCTTGGACTTGACGTTGTCAATGGTGTCCGAGGATTCGACCTCAAGGGTGATGGTCTTACCCGTGAGGCTGTCATGACAGAACACAGGATCAGCATCTCCCTCTCGACGTTTCGTAGCTACCGGCCCATCACTCACGTCTTGACGAAGATTTGCATCTGTTCCAATGCAACAATTTCCACCACACACGAATCGAAAACGCAAGCACACAACCGACTTTCAGTTCCTCTATTCCACGTTCCACGGTAACCCTTCTCCTCTGTTTCCGACGATGCTAACCTTGGATGGACGACTTGAAGTACTTGACGACGAATTGACGACGGAAAGTGAGCGGTCGCTGGAGCTTCAGTTCAAAACGTCGTTGATGAGGCGTGTGGTGACACCAGGCGTTGTGAGCGCGGCAGGAGGTCTCTCCCAGGACCAGCGCCTGGGCGGCGAGGCGATCGGCCAGCGGGAATGTCCAGGGCTGCCACAGTCGCTGGAGATGGGGGCCACACGCTCTGAGTGTCAGTCCTAGAATGGCAGAGACCGCGTTTTAAAGCGCAATGCGCGCTTGTCGTAGGCCGGAAGATGGGTCGAATCTAAGGCACATCAGTTCTTTTTGACAGATTGGTATTTTTTCCCCAGCATCTGTTTGCCAACAGGCCATCCCTCAATCTGTCCTTTTGACTTTCGCTGCTTTCGTGGTTCCAGCTTTGTGAATTATCGGTGTGTATACCGTGCGATCCAACGAGATGGCCATGAACGGCCGGTACCCTTGGCAGAGCGATATGTCTTTTCTGACATTGCGCTATAGCCCGAAGCCAAGAATCACAAGACGCCGAAAGTTCCCTGAAACCTGACCCTGATTCGATACCATTGCAGTCTAACGGGAGATCGCTCCCAGAAATATGGGTTCACTTCGATCAACAGGTCCTCATTATTCGCCATACAATATTAATTCACTTCTTCGCTTCCTGTGGTATTCCGAAGATTCTGTATTTCACCTTGGATTTCACCCTAAGGAAGCTATCCGGAACGTATGCCGCTCGACTAGTACTACCGACATCGCAAATGGAGTCTTTCCGAACGTTCTCGGCATACATCCTGTTTGAAGACAGGAAAAGTTGGGGTGATATCCAAACCGAATCCCCCGCTGCGCAAGGCGAGGTCATTGATGCGATTGTCGATATCGGATATACAAAAAGGTGACACTACACTACATCCCTGTGATTCAAGTAGCCTAGGCTCTAGTGATTGTGTTGTTGGTTATAAAGATACAGGTTGACTGTCTTGTCAAAGTGCAAATACGATATTCGTGCCGTTGAGACACGCTCAGACGAAGAATGCCTGTTTTTCAGTCTAATCTGCAGTTTCATCAATAGTAAGCGACTTATGTTGCCCACAGCACGGAGCGGGTGCGACTCACACAGCAGTCTCGTCAACAAGTTAGGCTTTGTACTGGAGATGGCCTCGTAGATTGCTGCAACCTCCTCCTCACCGACCCCTGAAATATCTGCCATGAGGTAAGCGATGTCGCCTTTGGAATCCGAAAACTGTTTCTCAATGTTGTGGTGGCCGAGAATTTGATTGATGGCACGCAAAACACCTGGCTCGTTCCTGTGAACGTGACAGACTCGGATATGTCGGTCATTGGCATTGGTGATGGCTCGCAAGTCGACTTCGGGGAAGTTGACGGCTCCGATAGAAGTACCGTAGTTGAGGTATCGAGTGAGCGCCTGACTGACTTCAGCACCGATCATGCGCTGGGCTTCTTCGGTAGATCCACCAATGTGCGGCGTCATGATCAAGTTGGGCAACTTTCTCAAACGCGGAATAAAGGCACCAAGAGATTCGTCAAAGCCAGGACCGTTTGATCCCGGTTCCGAGGGGAAGACGTCGACAGCTCCACCGGCTAGTCGGCCGGATTCCATGGCGTCCACAAAGGCAGGCAAGTCGACGACTTTACCTCGAGCATTGTTGATCAAGTACGCGCCCTGCTTCATCTGTGCCAACTCGTCGGGACCGATCATGTTGATGGTTTCCGGGATTTCGGGGACATGCAAAGTGACAAAGTCGGCAGTGGACAAGAGTTCTTCCAGCGTGTCGACCTGTCGAGCGGAACCGAGCGGCATGATCGGCACAACGTCGTAATAGATGACCTGCATGCCGAAGGCTTCGGACAGAACGGAAAGCTGGGATCCAATATGACCGTATCCAACGATACCCACCGTCTTTCCTCGGATCTCCCAGCATCCTTTGCTGACCTTGTTCCACAAACCGTCCCGCATCTCACGTGCCCTGTCAACGAGTTGTCGCGAGAGCGCAATGATTTCCGATATGACGAGCTCCGCGACGGATCGAGAGTTTGAGAACGGAGAGTTGAAAACAGCAATTCCGCCAAGAGCGGCTGCGTCGAGGTCAACTTGGTTCGTACCGATACAGAAACAGCCGATGACAAGGAGCTACACGAGATCACGTTGAGCTACCGTGGGAGGCGGATTCGACATGAAGACTCACCTTGGGAGCGGCCTTGATGACCTTGGCGGTCATCTTGGTCTTGCTGCGGATACCGACGGCGGAGTAGTTCGGCAGCTTCTCAATCAATTCGGCCTCGCTAAAGGCCTTGGTGAAGTGGTCGACCTGAAACGAAACAAATAAGCCTCCAGTAACATCACCGCCTTGTCCACGACTCACTTCGTATCCCTGATTCCTCAGATACTGTGCGGCATCCTGGCTGATGTTCTCCAACAGCAAAACCTTGACAGCTCCATGCCTTTTTCCATCCTGTTCAGCAATCGATCCACTCGCAGGGAAGGCGGCGGGCAAGAAAGCAGTAAGCTGACGGACAATGGAGGGAGGGTAATGCGGCATCGAGCTACCTCCTCGAGGGGAGGTGGAAGCGGCAATAGCGGCGTGAATCTGCAGCAGCGACATGTTAACACATGAGAGGAACACGGAGTACAGATGCAGCTCACGTTGAAACCTGCTGTTGGCGAAGTCGCTAACGTCCCGGTAGGAGGGGATCCTGCAAAATTGGACGCGGGCAAATTGCGAGTGTTGGGAGGGATGGGAATACTGCGTTCTCCAATAAGCTGGATGCTGAAGTTGCTCTTGACCGCGGTTACTCACGAAGTGGGTGGGCTGGAAGCCGAGACGGATTGTCTCCTGAAATCGCCGGTAGGTCTGGACATGATGGGTGATGCTGGTGTGTTGCCGCGACTGAATCCACGAAATTAGGACAATGTATGTATGTATATATGGGACCTTGCAATTCACCACCAAGTCATCGGTAGGATGTTCCTCTCTAATAACGACACGCACGATTTCCGAATCGATGGGAACGGACCTGCTTGCTCGTCCAACTTTTGGGACGCGCCCAGACAATTCGTAATCCCATCGGGCGAAAATCACACCATTTTGCTATCGGATTCGGCCAAAAGGAGCGGACAGGAGGACTTTGTCCGCTATGAGGGGACTACCCGTTACTACCACCTGCACCTCGGGAGCGGTGACAGTGGCGGGTGGCGATTCTCGCGACTTGGATAGCAACTTCATGACGACCTTCCAAGCGTGACATAAGGCTGACCTGACAGGTCTGGTAGAGGGGAGGAAAGCACAGCCTGCACCAGCAATTCGAAGCTCAAACGTCTCAACACGATTACCGCATCAACATTCCCAGTTGTACTTTGCCCTTGCCAGCATCCGCGAACTCCTGATGCGCATTGAATGGACCAGAGTGGATCTGGTGCGATAAAAAGATAGATCTGTCAGCGTGGCTGTGGATACACCCGAAAGGTGCTAGCATCTGTTCCAGTCGAGTCGGTATGAGTTCGGTATGCATCCGAAAGTATAGTACGGGAATCAGGACGGTGTTCGACGGTGCTCGAGCGGTCCCGGTCTGTGGGAGTGGCACAAACCGGAAGAAGAGGGGGCGATACCTCGTGCTCCGCTCCGCGGCTGTTCTGTCATCATGAAGAAGGGCCGGGTACAATGCTTTGCTTGCCATTGTATGGTGGCAAGTTCTCCAGAGTTGGTCGACGGTGGCGCGGGGGAATGACTCAGGGTTTGATCGGTGTTTCAGAGGCGACAGCGGAGACGACGCTTTGTAAGTGTGTCGATGAGCAGATATATAAGTTCTCGAGATCATTGTTTGCCATTAGCACTCTGCGAACTTTTGCCCATCGCCTCGTATCAGCGTTTCCTCCTTCGATCACCCGTCAACTTCCACCTCCAGAGGCTCTTTCCGTCGGATTACCTTATCTCTTCTGTTGATAAGCCCCATTAGTGCCACATCTGCTGGATCGGCAGTGCTACCCACATCACATCTTATACCACGACTTAAACGACCTTCGCTCGTTTCGCACGGACATTAACAGTTGATAAACAGCTATTCTCAAGATGTAAGTTTCAATTGATTCGAGTCACACGACTTTTGTTCAGTTTGTTTCGTTTACCCCTTTGTCAGGCCTGTCAAGAAGAAGTGCCAAGCTCAGATCATCATCTCTTCGCCATCTTTGCCTGCTGCGACGCAGACGATTACCTCTCCAGGTCCTTCCACCACAACTGCGCTCACCCCATCAGCGTTGGATGAATCTGCACCCCGTTCTCCTGGAGGAACCCCGGTCACCAGGGACCTTCCTGCGATGGAGGCGAGTGAAGTGACGATGAGGTGTCCGCATCCGGCTGTCAGGATCGTGGGGGATTGCACGTTTTGCGGCAAGAGTTTCTGTGGGAACCATCGTTTGCCGGAACATCACGGATGGTAAGTTTCAAGGTTGTCCCTTTCTTGTCTTGTGGTGCTGATTTGTTGGCTCGTACAGTGTCAATTTGCAAGCTTGTCGCGATGCCGCTCACGCAGCCAACAAGGCCAAGCTCGAAGCGGAAAAGACATCTGCGCGAAAGGTTGCATCGACGTAACGCGCCCTGGCCAGTCATTCATTGTCGACCTTTACATTCAGCGTGGCGTTCGACATCCCGCGTCAATCAAATCGATAATCACTCGCATCGTTGTATATTCACCCAGTTCCCGCCGAAGACGACATCATTCACGCATCTCACTGACAGTGACTCGCCCTCGCCACCTTCTCATAGATGAACGACCGTAGGCTTCAGTTAGGCTTTAGTTCGCCAGCACCGTCTCGTCTTCATCCTCGTACTACTTGCGGCCTTTCCGGACCGTCCGAAGCACAATTGAAAAGACGAGCAGCAGCATTGCATGTTTTCTCCAGTTTCATCGTTTGTATCGTAATTATTGATGGTTGTGCAATAATATCAAAATGAAGAGTTTATGGAAGCTGCACAGGAATCTTACGGACACTCCTGGTCTTTTCAGATTGCATGTGATCAGACAGTGAGCAGATCCGCGAACACGTAGAGGTCACTCAGCTGGATACCGACCCGCGCCATGCAGATACCTAGATTGGGTTACATGTGAAAGTGCGCCCGATGCATGTCTCCATCATGATGACTTCCATGACTTCTTGACTTATTGACTTCTCGCGCCGGGTTGTGGACTTGGCTTCAGCCTATACTGCAGGTATACAAGTCTTTCCGTCAACACCATATGATAGGTGTACCAGCACACGCGCCAGTACCAGTCCTGTATACCTGTCCTGTATACCTGTCAGAACAAGATCGTTTCGAAACCCCCGACCGTGAAAGGAGCATTGCCTTTGAATCCGTCCAAGCACAAACGGATCCCACCTCGACGACTTCGAGCCCCAAACCGCAGGATCCAAATCTCGCAATCCCGTTCGAACCAGACGCCGACTCAGTCCAACTCCCTCGTGAAAAGGTATACGTCCTCGCTGCAGACGGATCGGCTCTCTATCTCTTGAGCCCTGTCGAAACAGACGACCGGGAACGGCCTCCGCCTTACGCGCCATTTTTTCCGCCTGACGTCACCTCTGCACACCTCGGGGAAGGAATCGACTCTCCACTCATAACATCAGCGGATCTCTTGGCGATGGGAACGGTTAATCAACAGCTTTTGGGACTAGTCGGGTCCCCTTCGAGATATCATGCAGCCCGGAGGCAGCGCGCCGCTACAACGACTGCAACACTGGGAGGACGAAGGAGTCGCGCGTCTTCGGATGCGGCATTGCATAGGGATATATTAGACGGTGCAGGCTTGGGTTATCATGCGGCGAGACATGAGTCGATCGGCGCCAGAAGGGAAGATCAGGATTCCACGACGCCAGGACCTATGCCTTCGATACATCGTCTTCAATCGGATGTTGGGCCGTCGATTCGAGGGTCCAGGGTGTCAGTAGATGAACGGACGCCCTTGTTAGGCACAGGATCGGGTCATGGCTCAAACGGAATGGTTGTCAATGCGCTCGATATCAATGTTTCAGCCGCATCCCGTTCGTTCAACGGCGTCGGCGCAAGGTCTTCGCGCTCTATTTCGGTCTCGTCATCTATGTATCAGAACGGAACGACTCATCCTCCACTGTACCTCGAGACGGATGGATTAGGCGGGATCATTGCCTCAACTTCATCCCCCTCCTCGAGTGGAACACCGTCCAAGGACCGACGAGTTCGTCCATCGTCATGGCGCAACATGCTTCGTGCACCGTCGCAAATGAATACGCCGACATTACGGGTGATCGATACTTTTGATGGTGAGGCGATTGTCGTCACGCGACCGAAGAAGAAGAGGCATCCGGTAATCAGATATCTTCGACCGTTGTGGAGTGGTACGCACTGGGCGGCGCTGTTCCATCTCGTCGTGCTGAATTTGCCATTTGTGAGAGAGGCGGGATTCCCTGATACACAATGACAGCTGATCAAACGTTCCCTGCAGGCGGTCCTCCTGTGGCCCATCTTGGTAGCCGGAACCCTGACCGGAACCGTGCTCCTCATCACGCTGCCCCTAGGCGCTCTGATTTGGTTCATCACCCTCATCCTCGCTCGCTCGGCGTGTCGTCTCGAGGTAAGCCGGCGAAGCGTTGTCCTCCGTCTTTTGTTGCACTAAAAGAATCCCGACAGCTCAAGATGCAGCTCTACTTTCACTCCCCGCTGCGCTCCTCCATCCCTCGTCCTGTCTACTTTCCGATCTTTCGTCGTATCAAGGTTGCCCCGGGGTCAGATGGGCAGGTGAGGCCAGTGGTCGAGGTTCATGGAGAAGGGGAATCTGCAGAGTTGACGGGCGTTGTGCATGAGAGGAACTTTTTCAAAAACTGTTGGAGCATGGTACGTATCTCGTTCTGGAGTGTTTACGGGTGTGCTGAGCATCGTGTGTGTATCACCTTGCGCCTCAGTTTTCAGGCAAGTTATGTTCTCCGCTTGCGCCAACGTACGACTAACTCTGCTTCGCAGACCACGTCTCTTACCAGTGCCTGTACTATCTTGTGGTGATCAAGGCTCTCATTACGCTTCTCTCCTCAATCGTCATCATTGTTCTCGTCCCCATCTCAGCGGCGTTGATCATCCCCTTGCCGGGAATGCTCGAGCTCGTCCGGCGATTCGGGAGGTGGCAAGCCGGCGTAGCTGTCGAGGGGTTGCAGTAGGAGTGTATCCGGAAGCGCACGTTGTATTGTCTTCCTCTGTTATTCATGGTCAGACCGCGTCGAAACAAACGATTCCTCGTACTGCCCTGTTTTGCGTGCAATTGGTCTGGCGACGAATCGCAACCTCAAGCCTTTCAAGACGTAACGGAGGAAGTAGGGCAGAGATGGCTGACGACGCGTGTTTGTTTCAGATAGCGGCGGATCCGTTGTTGGGTTGGCGTGGTGAGCAAGAAGTAGAGAGCGTAGAAGGTGGTGGAAAGATGCAACATGCAATCATTGATGGTCGAGGGGACGCATCGCAGTCCCATGAGCCGCAATCAAGTCAGCAAGATCGACGGTGCTCCCTCGGAACGGATCGGGATCTAACTGTGACACCGCGAAAGGGGGGATCAAGCTGTTGCAGGTCTCGGTGTCTCGCGAATGCAAGATGAGATTGGTTCGGTCAATGTAGTTTGGCAGGAGGTCGGTCGATGCTGCGTACTCCCGCTGGAAGGGCTGTTCTGTTCAGTGGTCGAGCAGTTCCTACGTACAACTCTCAGCTCGCAATCAGGCAGAGCGGAAATGGAGAACTTTAAGCCCTACATTGATGAAGCATGGATCCTAGCGACGCTGATGGTATGTCTCCTTCGATGGACTAGTTGACCACCGGTACTCAAATTGGCGTTGCCGACAGATCATAGAATATTGTCTCCTCCATCTCCGGTCGCTTGCGAAACATTTCTCGACATAGTGTTCAAAACGAACCACGACCCGACATACGACCCATTCATCGGCCTTGACAACGGCACTCGGGCAATCAACCAATTGGATATCGTCATGGGCCATTCGCAGACGGACTTTCCATACTCGAACGCCTCATCTGTCTTCGACCTTGCTTCGACAGATAGGTATCCGGTATCGAGCTGCGATGACAGTATACGCCCGCCAGAGCATCCGAGAACATCATCTGGGGAAAGCAAGTTCAATCACATATTGTTTGCAACGGCCCCAGCCACCGTCACCAAGGGCTTTACATTCCCCGCAGGCTCCTGCCAAGATTCGTCTCCGGACCGACCTTCCCACAACGCCACTGCGTTACGACCGCCAGCCTCTCATACCCCGAGTATCGAGGACGAGATCGAACAACCAGCATGCGTTGATGAAACACCGAATGGCAAGCACGATCGGCCGAACGGCACTCTCGCAGTCAGCAGAGAGAATACGGGACGGTTGATATCGCCAATTCTCGGAACGGCATCGCTTCCAATACTTGTCACCTCCAACCCCGAATCATCCAACAGCCACGTTGCCGAAGCCGAATCTGAGACTATATCTTGGATGCCCTTCACCACATCCTCCGTTATGGAGTCGCCACGCACTCTGCCACACGAAAGGCGAAGTTTATGGGGAGCAGTACACATAGAATCGAGCCTCAAGTCCAGGAGACAAGCAGCGTCACGCCCCTGCAAGTGTTTGACCACGACAACATCGGACAGCCTCGACACGGAATCGGATCCGCAGCTATCAACAGAGACTGGCCAAATCACTTGGAAAGACATTCACATGTCCGGCCGGAGTAGTACCTCCGGGATAACCTGAAGCGACACAGCAGCGTTAGCTTTTGCGCAATCCATGTCTCTACCCAGCAACTGGTAACAGAAGATGACAAACTGCTCTAACCCGCAACTGATCTCAGCAGGAACATCAGAGCTGGATGTGTCGAACCGAAAGTGTGCAAGTGTGCTACACGAACACTTCCAGGGGTAACACCAGTGCATCTAATTGGGACTCAGCGTTCGAAGGCGGAGGTCACAAGAAGCGCTCACAAAAAGCGGGACGTCACGGAGACCAGAAACGGTCGGTGGCCCGTATCAACCAGGAAATCAGCTCCACTGTCTCGGTTCCCGATCGACCGACTCTCGATTCTCAAACGATGAAAGCATTGGTTCCAGCTTGTCATCCAGATCCGCAACTGGTACCGGAGGTGTCCAGATGTTCGTCGATCACGGCATCAATCAGCCTGGGCCATCGCCTTTGTCTTCGATCTCGTACTCTCATCAACCTGAACAACCACAGCCCTTCTGTGTTCTACCTGTCGCATACTCTTCTCCTGGTACATCAACGCCCGATGCGTGGCCTAGCTGGCAGTCGAATGTAAGCCTCTCGTTAGCTGTATTCCGGGAAAGAACAGAAATCTTACAAGCTCTTCTGCCACCGCCGCTATCTTAGGCTCCCTCTTCCGTAACGCTGGGCAACCATGCTGCCCTCGGATCCCGACTAAGCATACACACACAAACACACCTCTGACGTACAGGTCCCATGTTTGTCGCACCTACTGGATCCATTGGGACTGTTTACACGGAGTCCGCTACTCTTTTTCGCACCCGTCACCTCCGGCCCATTGCACGGTTGCTTGGGATATTGTTACATCGCTAGAAGATCCTGTCGCTGGTGTCCACTCACAGCCGAATCAAGACCAGCACAACGTTCAAGACCTGCAGAATATGTTGAATGGCGGCGTTGATGTTATCTCGCGCGCAGATCTCGCATCACGACCTACTATACAAGACCTCCTGAATCAAGTTCGAGCCGAGCCGACAAGCTATTCGATGATGCCGCTGTTGAACGGATCCATGGTCCCGCTGTATCCCCTGAAGCCCGCTTCCACATCTGTCAGTAGTCTCCAATTCTTCCCATGCTGCATGACTCGTATTCAATTGGAATTGCCTAGACATCTCAAGGCCGTTGCATCCGTTTACCGCTCCCCGGTAGCCATCCGCAATACCGGGCTCACAAGCATCTCAGCGCCTCACAACAACGTCTCTGTGAGGGGCACTCTGGGTTCCCACCAGGCGTTGTGAATTCCATAGCGCAAGAAATCTGGATCCTGCCCTGTCACAAAGTCGTGTTCGTCGAATTGTCAAGCGAGCAAGTACGGCAAGAAGATGTTGTCGAAAACGGGCTGCATAGGTGGACCCAGCACTTTGTCCTCTGTGTCGTGGCAGACGCTCCCAATGAGCTCATGCGTCAAGTTCCTCCATTGCACGGTGGACAATCGCACTCCATTTTCTCGCTGCATTCGTTCAAGCAACCACCGTCCTATGGGACTGTTTTTAACAGCGGCCGCGACGAATCCCTGATAGCGTTCAAGCGTCAGCACACGCGCAGAGACGTCTTGCGACCGTTGGTCAGGGGGAGCTGCCCACTTACCGCGGTGCTCAGTGTATCCTAGTTGGAATTGAAAAGACTTCAACGACAGCCTTTTCAACCGGAGGACGCGCTTAGGGGAACTCACATCGAAGAATTTGCTGAGATGGTTCTGGTCCAGCGTGTTTGGTCCTGTTGGCCTTTTCTCTTTGCCAGGCTAAGAGTATGACGACAATCGTTGTCAACAGGGGTGTGTGGCCTTGGAAGCGACGGTGCATAGTTAACCTTGAGCAACGCAGAGTTATGCAGGAGCGCAATGTGATGGGCCTTGCGTTCGGCAGCTCGGCAGATCTCATCCGCTATCTGCGCGCAACTTGAAGCCCGGTGAAACCTCAAGTCCCCCATCTTCGCAATTGCTGTGACGCTGCAGGGCACGTAGGAAAAGGGCAGTCTCCACTTGAAAAGTCAGGAACGCGTTATCGACCACCCACACAAAAATCACATGCATTCTATGCATTCTATCTCAGGCGTACAATTTGCCATCCCAAGCAGGGCCGACTGAGGACCAACAAGTGCGGCCAGTTCAAACCATGCAATCATCCAAAAGCCGCCTTTTCCTGGTCTCTCGCCTCGCGAGGACGATCTTGATATCGCCTCATCGCGCGAACACTGACTTCCCCCTCTTTATCAACTCCTGACGTCAAGTTCACATCACCACCCATCACTCTTCATCCCTCCCTGTCCCTCACCACGGGAAGGAACTGTTCCCCACCCATCATCATCCCCACTTTGCGACTGCTTGATCGTCATCGTCCCCACCGGCGGCGCACCATTCGCGGAGGTGGAAGGCGCAGCACCCCGCGTCTCCTCCTGCGCGCCCGCAGCTCGCCCTCCCCCCGTCGACGCGGCGCCACCCCGTCCACCAGCAGCACCCGCACGAGAAGACGGACTCGCACTTCGGTTTCTCGCGCCTCCCCTACCACCGCCAGTAGCAGCAGCAGCAGAAGACACGTCCGTTCCCCTACCCCATCCATCTCCACCGACGCGCGAGGCTGGACCACCCCCTCGCCCTCGAATCCCGAATCCTCCTCGTCCGAACCCGTCTCCTCTCGAGTTTGCGTGATCGTCCCGCGATGGCCTGCTGTCCTTCCATGAAGCCGAGGAATCAGCTGGTCCGTTGCCCGACGATGACGGTTCACGGTCGTTGTTGTTGTGATGGTTGGGGAAGGATGCGCGGATGGGTTGTTGTTGGTTTCGCTGAAGGTAGGGGTCGTTTTGCTGTACGGGGGCGGAGAGAGAGGAAGGGGGGAGGTGGACGGAGAGGCAGAGGTAGTCGCCTGCCTGGTAACGATGTTCTTCCAGTGTCTTTGCGCTGGTTCCGGGAGCAGAGGTAAGCAAAAACGACGACATAGGAAATGATCATGTTCAAGCAGAGGACAGCGAACGTACCTCTCCATATCACCCGCTTCCCTGAGTAAATCCCGACCATCGATTCGTCCTAATTCCCGACTTCTCCACGGCGCCGCGCCGCCGCGTTGATCCCGCTCGTCTCCTGCTGCCGCAGCCGCCGCACGTCCATCAAAGTAGACTGACCGGAACGCGTATTTACATCCTGGTGATTGGAGGTTTACCGGGAGGAAAGGGTAGAGCGATGCGAGAAGTGTCGAGAGGGTTGATGATTTCCTGTAAGAGCGAGAGGAAAAGGCGAGGTCAGGTTTGCAGGTTTAGAGGAGGAGGGAGGGGGTTCTGTGGCATACCATACGTAGACGCCGTACTCATCCGAGAGGGGCAAGGTGTGGGGTTCTTGGAAGAGGTCGACGGGGTGGTAGGCGCCGCTCCTGACGAATACGCGGCAGAGGAAGGGGGTGGTAGTTCGTTTGGTACGGGGTGATGGGGATCGAGAGGTCGACATGGTGTGTATAGGGAGTACAGGAGACTGGAGGCGGGGCGGGGCGGGTAGAGGAAAGGTTGAGCCATTATTATTCATGCGCGAGGTGGACGGAAGCTATTCTTCCCCTGATGCGCCTTTTCCTCGATCACCCGCGCTAGAATAAGCGAGACTAGGAGTAGTTGACAACGTTTCATTCGAGGGGGGTACTCACTGTACTCGACAACAATGGGAAGAAGCAGCACCCCCACCTACAATGGAGACAGGAACACCACCTATGAGCGGCAGCGTCAACTCGGTCTCGTCCACGCCCAGTGCGAACCCCCCGCGGAGCAGGTTTGCGAGCGAGAGTCCGATTAGCTTGTTGGTGAATAGCTTGAAGGATAGGTTGTTGTTTGCTGTTCCGAAGAAGGGTGAGTCGACGAGCGCGCGGTGTTGCAACAGAGATTTCGTGTCGGGCAAAGATACCCCTCCGAGTGAAATGACAAGATCACCTCTAATCGCCGCGTGAATACCATTCTTAACTGAAGGAAGAAGCCCTTCAATACCAGACCTCCCCCAACCCTGTTCCCGTTTCCCCGACTAATACAATCCCCTTCCTCAACCAGGCCGACTCCACGAAAAGTGCATCGAGCTCCTCGCCGGCGCCGACATCAAGTTCAACAGGCAACACCGACTCGACGTCGCGCTTGTACAGAACCACCCGATAGCGCTGTACGTTTGCAAAGAAGGCTCCGTAGCTTACAACCTATACTAATGTTTATCAACCTGGTGCAGGGTATTCCTCTCCGCGGCGGATATCCCGCGATTCGTTGCCCTCGGCTCTGTCTCGCTCGGAATCACCGGTAATCCCTGCAGTCCTCCTACTCCATCCAAACACACAACCCCTGACCCTTTATCCGCTGCGCAGGGCAAGACGTCATCGCTGAATCCACCCACGCGCCCGAAATCAAGGAAATCCTCCCGCTCGGCTTCGGCAAATGTAAACTCCAAGTCCAAGTCCCCGTGAGCGGCACCCCGCAGACGGTCGAGCAGCTCTCGGGCGCGAGAGTTGCCACGAGTTTTGAGGTCTTGGCGGGCAAGTATTTCAAAGAGGTGGACGAGCGGGTGGGAGAGGGCAAGAAGACGAGTGTCGAGTATGTGGGTGGGAGTGTTGAGGCTGCCTGTGCTCTTGGAATGGCCGATGGGATCGGTAGGGCATCCGTTCTGATGTTTCATCTCTCCACCTGCTGACGCCCTTTCCCCGTAGTCGACCTCGTTGAATCTGGAGACACGATGCGCGCCGCCGGCTTGCACGCCATCGCCACCCTCATGACCTCGGAAGCGGTTCTCATCACCCCTTCAAACCCTCACGAATCCCTCACGCCCGCCCTCGAATCCCTGATCCCGATGATCAAGTCCCGTATAGCAGGTGTCATCGCCGCCAAGCAGTACGTCCTCGTAAACTACAACATTCACGAGGATAAGCTTCATGAGGCGACCGCGATCACGCCCGGAAGGAGGAGCGCGACGGTCAGCAAGCTGGAGAGCGGTCAGGGCTGGTTGGCCGTCAGTGCAATGGTCGAGAGGAAAAAAATGGCCGAGACGATGGACAAGTTGCAAGAGGCCGGCGCCGAGGATGTCTTGATCCTCGCGCTCGACAACTGTCGAGTCTAGGCGCAAGGGCGAAAATGAGGTTCGATATGGGAATGACACTGTAGCGATGGATTATTCTTGTACTGCATGTTGTACTGCACGTCACATCCTATCGCAAAAGCTGGTCGGATTCGTGCATTCGCCATCTCTTACACCCGAATCGCATAGACTGCCGTTATCCTTCTCCAAAGCGCCTGGCTATCAATCCTCAATTAACACTCAACCGACTCGCCTGCCTCTCCGTCTTCACTTTCTGCCCTGCTTGCGGTACTTGAAGAAACTGCGAGGGGTGCGCTTTCGTCATCCCGCAGACATGTCTTTTAGAAGGATCGTCAGCACGTGCGTTCCCGACGACTCGTTACTAGTGCTCACTTCTTGCCATCCCCGCCCTTGTTGAAACCTACTCGACACTCGCGGGAGCAAAACGTTTCGTTACACCTGATAATGTATCGAATCAGCACCGAGGCTCTCCTCGACTGCGCCTACAAACCCACTTTCGACACGCCGGAAAATTGAAGCCTTCTTTGCCACAGACGGCACAGTGGTTCCTCTTGTTCAACACGCTCGCCTTTTCCGCCGCAGCGAGTGCGGGATCAAGCGGCGGCATCGCAAGGGTATTCTCAAACGCACGCGATTTGCCTTTAATCCTTGAACTGAGGTGACTAGCAGCATCAGTTGGAGGTGTCCGAGGAAACATTCCTGTAGCTCTTGGTGAAGGGGTACAGGCGATCGTCTTGATTGCTGGAATCTCCAATCCTTGAGATTCGTTTGTTTCCTCCGAAGTTACAGAGTCGCTCAGTCGAGGCGGGCTGTCCTCTTTGCTCGGAAGTGACCGGATATCTCGAGGCCGCGAAGCCGAAGAATGCGCGCTTGACAGACTCTGTTCGGAATCGCTGCGGCCGACCGTTTCCAGAACAGGGTTACGCGAGTATGGGGCGGGAAGACTAGCAGCGGATGTCAAAGGACTCCGTTGAAATGGGCGCAACGACGAAAACCTGCTCCACGGAGACCGTCTTTCCCCTACATTGCTGTTCCCAGCGTGTCGCGAGCCGTTTGACACATCCCCGCAACGATACCTTTGCAATATATCCGCTGCCAAACCCCGTGTTCCCTCGGATTGCCCAAGGGAGGCTCCGGGAGTGGCCAGCGAGGTAATTATGACGGGCGACCCGACTTCCGGTTCGACAGGGGCGCTGAAAGACGCCGCATCAAGTGACAATTGTGGCAATGATGTGGTAGACTTGACGGGTCTGTTGAACCGGCCTCCAACGGAGAAAACGGATGACGAAAAGGAAAAGATGGATGACGGTTTAGCCGACAACGTACGGCGATGGCCGCGCAAAGTGGTACGTTGAGATTTGGTCGGACTCGTACTGAGGCGCGCACCGAGTGAGTCCGTAGTGGACAGTGCGAGAGGTGGTCCGCGCACGGGTTGTCGTTGGCTTGGTTTTATATAGGCCGACTTTGACGGAAACGTGGCGGCGATGTCGTTGATCAAGTAGTCGATATGACTGATACCCGTCGGCAAGAGCTCTTGCAGTTGCAAAAGATACAGCTGAGAGGGCGATTCACATCGGGCAAGCTGAAAGCGACGAGAATGTTTAACCCTAGCACTTCAACGCTTCGTTAGAACCGATACACACCAAATATAAACAGCACGCCAAGCACGCCTTGACCCAAGTCACCTGCTCCTTGACGTCAAGAGCCAACTTGTCCAGCTCCTGACTTGATTTATGGCCGTGCAGCTGGATCTCCTCCCGGTGTTCTATCAAGTGCTTCAACCTGCCGCAGATTATCGCCACGGCTTTATGTCCAGTCGAAAGATGCGTGTGTACTTCTCGACAATCTGGGTCATCGAGGCAAGAAAGCCGGTTCACAGGAGAGGACGCCTGCGAATTCGCACGGGAGTTGACGAATCTCGCGGTGATGACCGGAAGGGGTCCCGAAATCAATAGACGGTTGGCGAATACGAGATCGAGCGGGATGGGATATTGGTATGTGTCTTCGATTTGCAGGAATTCATCATTGTGATGTATTTCGACTAAATGCTTCAATAGTTCACACTTTGGGCCATGTCATCAGCTCCAATTCGCACGAACCCATTTATAATTCTTGCTCACCAGCGTGTCCCAATTGGGCGCAAGATCGTCTTGTGTCTGCTGAGCAGCCTCGATATCCTCGTTGAGCCGTTCCTCGATATCGTCGAGATTCAGCATACCCTTGAAGTTGAAGCTCAAGCTGAATCTACGCTTCCTTCGTCCAGCTTGGGCGGGTTCCTCGACATCAACCTCTTGATCTGCCCTCTGCTTCCCTTTATCCCTTCTGATTGAAAGCGCGTTGGGATTCTGTTCATCCGCTTCGTCTCCTATTGCAACAGACTGTTCTGCCTCTTCTTTGAAGTCGCCTTCATCCTTTGTACCCGCTCGTTCAGCAATACGATGGCTTTCCGAAGCAAGGCTAACAATTTCCAGCACCAATCCTGTAAAGATCCAGCCGCAGGCATTGGCGAGATCGTTTTCATTCGTTGATCGATGGTCGCCGTTCAAGTCTGTTTCGATAGGCGACAAGGCCGGGTGACCTGTGGCGGTGGACGGCGAGGCCACCGGGGTTGATTCCATGGGGGTTGACTCGGAGAAATAGGTATCGCTACCCGTATGGCGTCTCCTCAACCCGTCCAGACAGCTTTCGAGGTGTACGAGCGCCTCTGTCGAGGTATCGACTTTTTGTAAAGGCGGTGAAAGCAGTGAAGAGCTCAGATCCTGAGCCTGATCCTGATCCAGTGAATCCGACGAGGCTATCCTCGACCTGAAAAGTGAGGAGAACGTCGACACGTACGGCGAAGCGGAAAACTGGGCTGAACCGGTCGGCGACGTGACCGGATCGAGTTGGCGCTGACCCAAGGACGGCGGTGCGGATATAGGGGAAGCCGGTGACAAACTTGACGTTGCGAGATCATCCTTCTCCGAAGATCTTTGAAATAACATAGGGCAACGACTTTGGCCAAAGAGGCGAAATTTTGCAGCAGGCGAGTTAGCTGGTCTTGACGTGGTTCCTCGCCGGGATTGGGTAAGACGGTAAGAAAGGGATCGACTTTGTCGCGGCCAAGACTCGAGTTGGAACTGAACCGGAGAGGGTTAAGTCGACGAAGGATGTGTTCAAAGATATCACGCAATAGCAAGATAGCTGGCAAGATATGTTCGAAAGTCGGTGGGACGCGTTAAATGACGTCTGTTCAGGCCTGAAAAGCACGTTCGCGCGCGGACCTGATCGACCGGGTCTGAATGACTGCTGCTCGTGACTATCCGAAGAGTGGCGCTGATAGGTCCAACGATGGTGTGAAACGGTGATACGGATCTGTTTGCGGATGTCCAACAGTCTCCTAGGAGTTTGCTCGATTGCAGGGGGTATCTAGGGAAAAGTCTATGGCAAAGCTCCTGGCAGGGCGCCGGAGAGGTAGACAGCTGTACAGGATTCAACATTTGATGTACTACAGCAGGCGGCAACGCACGGATGCAGTATGGCTCCGCCCATACATCCGACCTTGCAAATTCGCCGTTCGGCGACGTAAAGACTCATCAAGCGAATTTGACTCGTCCTTACTTATCGTTTAAGTTGGCTTTTCTCCTTTTCCTGCTTGCTGTATCCAGCGAGCTGGCTTCTCGCGCTGCCGTTGGACGAATTGTCGAGAGCCGCGAGAGGATGAAACTTCACGCCGGACGAGCGTTGGGCGGATGAGGCTTTGCGCTAGATTTCAGCTTTGGTGACAAGCTACGTAGCTACGAGAGCCCCTTCCCGGCCCGTCGCCCTCCCTCCACGGGATAGCTCTCGAGGCCATGCTTGCGCGTCCCAGCCGCCAATCAGCCGTGCTCCCACGATCTCTCTGATGGATCATGCTGGCGTGTACCGACGGTCCTGCGACACAATTCACAGATCCCTTACTTGAAGCAATATACCGGCTAGTGTCAGATTAACCGTGAGGCGTTCCCTTTCCCTGAGATTGCGTAAATCCTTGCTGCTCAGAATAATGGGCTCGTGAGATGCTCCCCACCCCATGGACATGCGATGACCAGTCTCAGGATTCAATTCAGATTCGTGGTCCACGCAGTTACGCAACTATTTACAATTCACGAACGGCTGCATCCATAGACGAGAGCACGATCCAGCCTTTCTGAAGGGCGACAACGACAATAGGCGGCGTATCAACTATAGCAGAGAAGGGATCGACATCTAGACGGTGCAGGAGAAACAAGATTCAATCAGCTTCGTGTCCTACATCATCCACCATGCGAATGAGGAATGGAAGGATCAGAAAGCCGGCTGTCACTCAGACCTCTCGTCACCCCATTCCCCAAGACCAAAGCCCCAAAGACCACGGTTCATCAACTCTCTCCTCGCAAGCCGTGAAGCCATTGACGAGTATCCTTCTCCGTTCTTCAAAACGATTCCAGGAGACGATGTAGAGAAGACGAGGTGCGATCCCGATAACCGAACAGCATCCATGTCGTCCACGAAGGACTAGTGGATACAGTCTTCACCGAAAGACTGGTCATCAAGGGTGGAATGACGGAAGGTGGGTACCGAAGTACCACTCGGAGAATGGATTTAGCTGAAGTTACATCCCCTCATTCCATTCCTCTTCAAAATGGGGATACGCGATCGGAGGGAAGGCAAGGATACTGACGAGTATATTCATATAGCAACATGTCCGACGTTAAACAACTGCCTGGAAATCCAACACCTCGCAAGATCTTCACTTCCGACTAGCTGGTTGACGTCCTATGCAGGTTAGGCGAGGTTGACAGCGGTCTACCAAATCAAAATGTAATCAGCCATCGTGTTCATGTGACAAGACACAAACGAGAAAGGAAGAGTAGCATCGATCAGAGAATTTTGGTAAGATTGTTGTTTTATCGTCTTGAACTCAATCTGAAGCAGAACTGAATAACTTTGCTCATCATAGAAACGATGCTACCGGAAGGGAAGGGATGGAGGGAAGAAGAAGCGAAGTACTCACCATATGCGCCGAGTCGATGAAGACACAGCAACAGAAGCAGGTCAACAGCAGACGAGCACTAGCTTATATAGGACGTGCATGCCGATCCGACTGGCATCAAAAACTCGCGCGCGACTCTCGTGCGCTTCTACGCTAAATCGCTAAGACGTCACGTGACCGGGAGTGAGCAGAAAAGTTAGCTAGGGAGAGCCAGGGTGCGGCTTCCTTGATATAAACCTGATTGACTTGTCATCTGTCGCGTTAGCTTGAGCCTTGACTGATCACCACCATCTTCGCTTCAAGACACTCCCCGCTTCAGGTGAGTCCTCCCATCCACAAATCCGATGTTGCCCCAGACCGCCGTGCTCCGTCCGAAATGACGATAATTATTAGAACCTGGCTATGTATCTGCGCACCTACGCTTGCCGCAGGACTCGTGGCAGTCGGTAGGGTGTTGGATTGCTGGATTGCGGATAGGGACGGATGCCGGGTCAAGGCGGACACCTTGCCTTTGTGTACCGGTGCTTCGTTCCGGTATTCTTTCTCTTGAAGCGGAAGGTTTTCCATATGGCATCCTGCAGGCGTTCTTTTCGGAGAGCTTCGTTTCGGCTTCAAGTCGTTCGTGTGTCAGTGCAAACGTGTGCAATGGATTCACATGCATCACCCTCTGATCCACCGCGAAGCACGGTTGTCTGGCGGAATACGAATCGCTTACATACGGTAACTGACTATCCCACCTTTCGTCTTGCTAGGCCTCCTCATTGGGTACGTAACAGAAAACCCTGCCAACTCGAATCTCGGTTCGACGTAGATCAGTCTTGACGATCACAGTCTGTCCTATATTCCCTGTATTGTAATTGTAGAGCATGAAGTTGATGACAGTGCTATCGCTTTTTGCATTACACGCATCTTTTCCGAACATAACCGACCATCTTGCTGCAGATCCGGGCGCCATCAATATGCCCAAAAAGTCCATCTTCAGGCAACCTGGTGCTCAGCACTTCCAGCTCGTCCATCGATCTCAGCGTGATCCGTTGATCAATGATCCGGAAGCCAGTCAGCGTGTGTTTCGACCAGTAGAACGAGCGAATGACCATGGTAAGAAGGTAAGCTGCCCGTCTATCCTAAGGGCATTGCAGAACGCTAACTCAAGGGCCGCCTGAGCAGGCAGGAGCAGAGTCGCTCGCTCAACTCGAACAAGAGGTCTTCTCCGGTAAACCATCGACGCATAATCCATCTCTCCGGAAAAACGAAGGTGAAGCTACGCTATACGGTGTCTACTACGATGACTCGTCATACGACTACATGCAGCATCTACGAGGAGTCGGGGAGACCTCGGCAAACGGAGCTGTGATAGACTCGGTGATGCTACCTGCACCGGGCAAGGGAAGTCATGGCGCAGCACGAGGAGGACCAAAGGGTAAAGGTCGAGCAAGGGATGATGACTTGGACGAGGAGGAAAAGGACGACTTTTTTGGTATCGGGAAAAAGGCCTTTCTGCCGTTGTCGGTACTACCCTCCGACCAGCAGCTCACCCGGGAACAGGCATACGACGCGCAGGCAGCTGTCCCGCAAGACATCGCTGGGTTTCAACCCGACATGGATCCGCATCTGCGACAAGTCTTGGAAGCCTTGGAAGACGAGGCCTTTGTCGCGGATGAGGAAGAGGTCGATTTCATGGACGATCTGCTTGCGGAAGGAGAACGCGACGACGAGGAGGACTTTGAAAACTGGGAATTTCAGGAATGGGGGGTAGGGGGTGATCCGCAGTCGAGGCATCAGAATGACCTTCAAGAAGACGATTCTGAAGGGCACGAGGACGAAGCTGGGGAGCAATCATGGGAGGACCGATTCAAGGCGTTCAAAGCCTCGGGTCAACTTGCAGAGGTGAAAAAGCAGGCCGCGGAGTTCACGCCCTCTGAAGCCGAAGAAGCCCACTCGGAGATGGCAGATACTGTTGCATCATTGCCTGAAATGAAGGTCAAAGGGGCAAAGAAGAGGCGAAAGGGAACCTCGGACGCTTCCGGATACAGTATGAGCAGCAGCTCAATGTTCCGAAACAAGGGTCTTTCAACCCTGGACGAGATGTTCGAGCAGAAGGTAAGCCCGCTTAGCGTCTCCCTATGCCGCCCATACTCATCTCCCCTTTTTTCAGTATGAGAAGGAATACGCTGAACAAGACGACGACTTTGCAGATGAGGATTTCGAAGGCTCAGAATTCATGTCTGAAGGCGACTTTGACGACGCTGCATCCACATCCACTTTTGCCAAAGCTATGCGATCTCAGCTCTTGGCAGGCGCAAACGGTGAGAGCGAATCTCTGACTCGAGAGGATATGGAGGAGATCATGGACGAATTCCTGGATGAATTCGAAATCGTCGGCAAGAAAATGGTGCCCAAAGTTGGTGGCGAAACTCCAGCCGAAAACCTCGAAATCATTCGAAACGCTCTTGTCGGGCTAGATTTGGAGGGGTCGGGACCGGCTGAGGTCAAGTTCGATGCGGAATACATTCGCAAACGGTTCCTTCACGCCAAAGATGATGATGAAGACGAGGAACAAGATAAGATGCCCATGCTCCATATCATAGGGGACAAGAAGGACCGGTGGGACGCGGAAACCATACTGAGTAAGTCCAGTCGGCCAGTAGTGATATCGGGTTGTTTGACCCGTTGTAATCTCTTCAGGTACGTATTCAAACATCGAAAATCATCCGGCGCGTCTTAGCGTGGCAAACAAGAATCCGAAAAAGAAAACGCAACGCTCTGCCATGTCGACCACATCTCATGACGAAGAGGAAGAGGACGACGACCAGAGCAGTGATGACACTGAAACGGAAAGCACGTATCAGCAAAGAGTAACAACTGCAAGACCGAAGGGCGAAAGCAAAGAAGAGAGGAAGGCCCGAAAAGCTGCGGTCAAGGCGGAGCGACAGGACAGAAGGGTCGAAAAGAAGTCCAGACAGGATATGTTCGAAGGCGAGCGCAAAAAGCAGCTTTCGAAGCACAAGCAGTTGGTCAGCAACGGCAAGGCTGCTGACCTGTCTGTGGCCGCCAAGGGCAGGGTAAACACGGTCAAGCTGTAATGGCACATCGAGACTTTCTGAGTTGTAGCATTTGCGGTTCTTGTGGTTTATGCGGATTATTATACGTAACAATATTCATCATATCGGGAGCGGATTATAATACTTGAATAGGGTTCTAGCATCAAAGCTTATATTGCGATGTCCTCGAGTTGCCGGAAGATTGCGGGAATTACCCCAATTGCTAGGATGCCGATGCCGGAATACACAAATACTTTGGAGAGCACTGCAGATCCAAAGTTATTGCTTGAGTTGCAGTTTCAGATAGGTTGAGACTGTCCAATGCTCACCGTCAATGTCATAGTGTTCGTCGTCAATCTCCTGCGGTTGATCTTCCTGAAACGTAGACAGTTTCTCGTCTATGGACAAAGTCCCGCCTAGGCTGGATTCAGAGCCACGGAGATGCAGATACTTTCTTGTTCTCGAGGGTAAAGCAGATGTGACTACTGCCTCCGACGGTATATCTACGAAGGAAGGCATCGCAGCGATTCCATGCGTAGCCGGTACATCTTGGTAATCCCTAGTAACCGAACATCGGATCAGATCAAAATACTCGAGAGAAATGAAACCCGACTCACGTTGCGGCTTTGTAGTGCTTTCGCGTCGGCAGATCAACATTGAACGCCTTCGCAAACGCTCGGAACAGCTTGGGCAGAACAATCCGCATAACCTTCTTGCAAACAATCCGCCAAGAGAAGATAATGGCGATACCTGAATGCTAGAGGATCAATATTCGTCTGAACACGGCGCATCTCTGTGCAACTCACCAAGCGTAATCTTGACGAGAGCTAGCATCACCGCAGCTATGGCAGACCATGGATAATGCAATCCAGCGAAGGGCGACAAATTCGGCTGCGTCACACTCGAGCCATATTTTGCAGTATACCAATGGCAGAAGAAGGATCCCAGTATGACAGAGAGGATCGCGATAGCGTCCTCAAAACAGGGGCAATCTGGTAGGCGGGGTGAGAAACTAGCGTTTGAGGCCTAGATGCAGATACGCTTACCGTCAACTGGCTCTGGGTGCTTGTGCACCAAGGTCAAGCAAACGATGATGGAAATGATGGGCACTGAATGTCGATTCAAAGAGTTAGAAATGTGGGGTCAGTCTTCGCTGTCTGAGGACCCACCTGTCCAGTGACCGCGCTCGACCCAGCCTTCCACAGCCGGAGCGGCCAGTTCCCACATCTGCCAGCAAACCCAACCCATGATACTACCAACAAGGCAGTCCACTATATACGCAGGATAGGACAGTCAAGCACGACGTCGCGCCTCAATGTATATTCGTAAAAAGACCGCTTACTCGTAGAATGCATTCCGCAATAAATTCTTCCAAAGATGATGCTTGTTGCATATGTAGCCAGACCTGTTCATCGAAATACATTAGCGGAGGAGGCTGAGACCAGAGCTGGATTGCTAAGGACGACTAGGGAGCACAGCTTACTTATCCACCCTAGATATACTGCCGTCTGCGAGACGGCATCGCTTGCTTGCAGCCGGGTCAATAGACTAGCACCAAATAGAGCGATGGATGCCGAATTAGTCGAATGCGATGAGGGAAAGCCTGGAGCGTGGATGACGCAGGGCATGTCAGTCGATTGCAGTTATTCTGGCTGTCATGAATGGAATACCATATTCTTGTCCGTGAGTACTCATAGCTAGCAGAAAGTGCGTCAGCTAAGAGTATGAGCAATATATGCAGTTATACTCACAAAGCCGGATCACGGGAGGCGAATACGGACGAGGCACGCAGGCAAGATCTTTCGCGTAGGAAGAGACGTATATTCCCAATCCTGTTATGTATAGCAGTCTGCGTAGGGTTCCAAGTCAGCCTCGGAGCCTCGACGTGTATTGCAGAAAACGGGACGTACCCACGACCCTGAACGTCCCCGCCAAACCAGAAGCACATTGGTAGAACCGTCATGAAGAAGGTATGTGCTAGGGAAAGCGAAGAGCGTCAGTATCAGATCAAGCTCGATATACGGCCGCCATGCCCTTGGGTTCGCCAAAAGGCTGTAGCGCGACTCACTGCCAAAGATAGCTGTCCAGAAGAAATAACGATCCAGCCAAGGTGCCCTTATGCGCTCCTTAATTCGTGAGGTGTTAAGTACCTGACCAAGCTGACAAGAGCCATAAAGCCATTACCTGCAGCCTTGCAAGAGATTCATTCTCCGCTCTTAGTCGGTTTACGAGTTTCCTTCTGATCCACGCTCGCCATACGGGTAGAGCCCTGTCGTACACCTGTCAAGAGACGGTCAGAAATTACATAAATACTGAGAGATGTTCAATACTAACTTCATCAGCTTGGCATCCAGCTTCCTTCTCCTTTTGTAGATCCTTCGTCTCAGGAGAGTGCTGGAAAACAGCAGTTCCGCCGTTGACCGATTTTTCGCTCGTTCTGGCGCCGTCTGAGCCCATCCTGTTCTTGCGCTGTCTTTCACAGCCTGAATAGCTTAGCTGGAAACTTGTGAAACGAATGTGATCAGCGAAATCACGAATCTGAAGCGATTAAGATGCGTGTCTTCATATCCTGGAATTCTTACCGAGTTATGGTCTTGAAGTCGAAGCGGATCCAAGTTTGACTTTGCAAGGTTCTGAAAAAGTAAACAAGTCTTCAGCTTCTCGTCTGCTGCTACTTTTGCAAGTTATTGGCATTACCAGCTGCATTACCCGTAAGGTGGTTCTGTCGCTGGAGAACCCAGCCTCAAGATGCAGCTCCCCAACACAATGGCTTACCTCAAAGATCAGTCACACGGCAACTATCGACATTACTACGTTCGCCGACGAGCCACTGATCAGTATTCGTTGCCATTCGAAGAGGATGAGCGATTGCAATTGCTCGACTCGGCGTTGTTCAGAGGGAAGACGATCCTTGACGTGGGATGCAACAGTGGAGAGGTCTCTGTAGAGCTCGGTAAGGTGTTCTCTATCTTGCTATCTGTCATTCTTGCTCAACGGACTTTGGGTCTAGCTTAGCTCAACGATATCAGCCTGCAAGAGTAGTAGGGGTTGACATTGACAGTACATTGATCGATCAGTGCCAGCATACGGCCGAACATGCCTTCTCTCTGCAAAAGCCTCCGGTCCTCCTCGATGAGACCGGACAGCCGCAAGGTATAAATTCGCAACAACTCATCGAGTCACCTGTCCAGGAGCCGAGCCGGAAGAAGCGAAAGCTGAAGGGTGGCTGCGCCCAAGATATATCACCACCGCTAGCGTTTCAGGAGCCTGAAACACACTATTTCCCAGCTTTCTTTCCACAGCTGTTCGGAACGACCGATGTTCGTGGCACGGGTCTTTTTGCATCAATACCCACCGGGCGAGAACACGGGTCACCCGAGCTTCGGCACGACAATCCTTCGGCAACCCCGACTAGGAGAGAGGAGCCGAGCGGAGCAGTCGTCCAAAACAGGCAGACGTCAAATGGCCCGGCAGCACGACCGTCCATGTTTCCTCGAAATCTCGTGTTCTACGCTGCGGATTGGCCGAATACGAGAATAGAGACGGATCAAGCTGGTTATGATGTGATTCTAGGGTAAGTCCTACTCCTCTCAAGCTCCAACCGTACTCACTTCAGCCTCTGTGTCTGCTGAGTAGGTTTTCTCTGACAAAGTGGATACACCTCCACGAGCTGGACGAAGGGCTCATACGTTTCTTTCGGAAATGTTATGATACATTGCACGAAGGGGGGGTGCTTATTCTGGAAAAGCAAGGGTGGAAAGGATACAAACAGGCCAAGCGGACTTCAGAGGTGAGTCCGTCCTTTGCCTCTTTCATCTTTATCACCATCCCGACATCGTGCTACATTGCAACGCACAGGTGCTCAAGCAGAATTACCAACGTTTGAAATTACGGCCAGAAACCGACTTTGACCGGGTTCTGTTGGAGATCGTGGGCTTCTCCCAGAAAGAAACCGTTAAAGAGACTGAAACTGAGAAGGGTAGGCAGTCATTCAAGGATAGATGCACGCAGTCCCTGACTTTCTTGTGTTGCTGCTCCCGTTGAAAGGCTTCGATCGAGATATCGAAATGTACTGGAAACTATCGACAAGACTTCAACCAGCGTAAGAGTTGGGAGACCGCCTCGAAGCGTGCTCTCATCTCGATGATATGGCGCAGTCACTGCCTGTCATCGAGAACGGCGACATCCTTGACGCGGTGGCGATCGCGTATGGAGCATCTCGAGCCTATTGACTATAGCACGCAATTCTACATCTAGAACGGCGATCGTACGCGACTCGCCACCAGCCTATGGCTGGAAATGAACACGGCTGCAACCCAGGTTCCCGCTTATCTTGTGTATTTGGCTTGCTGGTAATTCACGGATCATGGACGACGTGATGCCCTCGATGGCATGTCCAAACGGATGCTCACCGAAGATACTAGGTTGCTGATTGGTGATTACCTGATATCCGTTACAAAGAGCCAAGACAAGGCAGAACAGAATTCACCCGGAGAATGGCCGTCTGGATCTGCGCCTTGATCGCTACCAACTCAGACAGCTACTCAGACCAGCTAAAACATGTTTAGAAGTCATCGATCCCAGCGCTGCTTCCATACCAGATACTGGTGCTATACTCTATCGAAGCGCTCAATTATCGACGACAGTGAAGGCTGTTGCATTGGCCTTGCTGACTCTGATCGCTTAGCAGCCGTCCGGCTGTAGCACGCTACTGCCTGGTCTCAGGCGCGGAGCTGATTCAGCGCATCTGCACCCTGTACTCTTCCCTTCCATCGGCGGTCAATTGGTTAATTACTGAACTGGTAGTTTCATGAAGTCATTCCTTGTCCCATCGAAGTGGACAATTGTGGAGACAAGACAAGCGACAGCTCAGTTCAGTATGCTCGTCCAACTGCCGACCCTACTCCAATATTGAAGCGCTCGAAGCTCCGCCGACACCGCGGCATCAGATTGCCAGACTACAATAGTCTCGTGTGCTAATGCAATCGATGTCACACGCCAACGAGCATTTGAACATCCGTGAGGAGAAGCTGAGACGCTTGCGAATGGCGTATACCAGTATATTAAGAGAGATGGTTGCCTCGGATTGGACTACGGCTGCGTGAAAGCTGAGGAAAAGCTTGCATGAGTAATTAGGCTGCAGCTGAGGCTGCGAAGCTGAGCGTTGGACGATGGCCATGTGATATGGATGGCGATGACGGTCGATAGAGCAGCTGATTAGAACAGTGAGGTGTAGGTCAGACTGCCACGCCCAATGAAGGTAAGTTGTAAGAGCGCTGTAAGGAGCTCTGCATGTAAGGTCAAAGAGCTAGCTAAAGAGCTGGTCAAAGGTGTAGGGACTTGTTGGTAGCAAAAGCCAGGCTACGGTTGGAAACTGAAAATTGACATCAACTGCAGCTGCAGGGCTGAATGAGAAAGCGACGAAGCCGATAACAAAAGCACCTAGGAAATGCAGCTGAGCTTGCAGCTCGCAGCTGGAAATGCTATGCATCGAGAAAGGACAAAGGAAAGAAGTCTAAAAAAGAATCCGCGCTCTGTTTTCGGAAGTTTGACGATCGCAAATGTCTCTCATCCATCGCGGCATGATGAAATACTTTCTCCGCCGGCCGTCGGGCTACCTAGTCAGCGGGTTTCTACCGGGATGACAAAACGCCAATAGCCTCGCGAGTCCCGGCTGCTGGGGTTTGTTCCTTCACAGCTATCCACGCCTTCGATCCGTGTTCGCGGAAAGCCAACCGGAGGAGCGAGAGAACTGGAGAACGAGATGGAAGAATCACCCTCTGTTTGCTTTGTTCATCCACTCAAAGTGTTTCATCATGCATCTGACCATTTTCAAACGCTGGAAAGACATAAGACCATACAACAGAGGATGAAGACGTTTCAAGTCGCTCCAAAGCACAGAAGCATCACTCTATTGCTGATTCAAGCTTTTGACTGTTGAAAAAAGGGAACGCAATTCGAATAAAGTCGCCGTCGCCCTCGACCTCGACAGATCGTGTCGTCAAACTGGCTTCAACCTCAGCCCAAATCAATTCGCATAGCAGATCCCTTTGTGGCCTTTTTACTCGAGCTATAACTTCAACACCTCTTTTGTCGAGATTTGAACCTCTCGGGAACAGTCGTTTACAAACACCAGCCTGAATTTATTGGACCACATCCTCAGCTCAGTATGTCGGATCGGAAGAGCTTCCTCCAGAATCTTGGCCTCTTTGGCTTCACTTCGATAGTATTCGTAACGTACTCGATCATCTTTCTGCGGCACATCCTTCAAGGGTTGACCAGTGATATATTGGATGAACTGGGTGAGTCTCACTTTCCCCCAAGACGAGATACGGCATTTGGTCTGATACTAGTTCCCTCTCAGTCTGGGTGACTACGCTTTGCGCGACAGCTTTCCATGCGCAAGCGGTGCACTCGTCGTACCAGGCGTACCTGCAAAGTCAGGGTGGGGCACTTCCAGCTCTCATCGTTGGACCCTTCACCATCCTACCAGCCATCATCCGTCAAACCGCCACGCCTGTGCTCCCGTTTGTTTCCGGTCGGCAGTGGCGCGCGAATGAAGAAGCTCTCGACAGACTCGTTACCGCAATTCCTGACCTGGAAGAGGAAGATACGGAATGCTCTATCGAGAACGGAATGATCACTGTCTCGCTGCCAACTCCATCGAGTCCAAGCGGGATCTACAGTTCGCCTCGCCTGCAAACACCGGGTACGGATGAAAGCTCTATCCCCCGCATACGTCACGAATCGGAGGACACCCCTACAAGGGCTGGAATTCTGAAAAAGCTCAGCGGGGAATGGTTTGGCACAAGGCAAGGATCGGTAGACGACCTTGAAAGAGGCAGCCAGATGATCGGCCTGGGTATGGGCAACCTTGTTTCAACTGGGATTCGGGCATAAACCAGGTTCATCTTACTTCATTCATTCACGCCCTTCGTATATGATATGAGCAACGCACATTTACGATCATGGGAAGAAGAGCATTCGACATCAACTTTTTTGACAACACATCACGGACAATCGACACATATTCGGGAGAAACCACTCGACTCCATTTCATATTTCTGTACCTGCCCGGTTATCGGACCATGTAGCATATACAGGCATCCCATGGGCTTAACGCTAGGAAGCTTAAACATTCTTTATCGTCAGCACTCCCGTCGTCATATTTGGGTTACAGAAGTAGAGCTTATCAGTCTCCTCTGGCGGACACTATGTTCCCCTCTACACCTCAATTCGTAACCCCGCTTATCCCGCTCGTATAATTGTATCTCGGGGAGACTTTTCATGGGCAACCAGGCTGTTCCCGGTTTGATTCTTGAGATATCGATTACTGATCCATCGGTCTGGAAGTTGATCATCTCGCGAGTTAAGGCTTTGTCGTTTGCGCCTCTTGCCTTCTTTGATGAAGAAGCCGGAGTGATCAAAATGTCATCGCCGGAGGACGGAGAAGATGGTACGCTGCTATCGGATGGGTCCAGGTCCGGAGGTGGTGGTGTCTGTAGCAGCACCGGAAGTTGCGAGACCGTCCTTATTAGCCCATGAGCCTTGAGATGTGCATTCTCGTTGCGAAGGACTTGTAGAGCAGCTCGTAGGCGTTCCACCTAGGTTGCAAATCCTAGTCAGAAGTGTCTAGTCATGAGACTATGAGCAGGACTTACTTTATGGTCATACAGCTCGGGATCAGATCCAAACGTGGTTTGCACTGCCCGTTTAGGTGTTGAGACTCCGGGAGTGCCTGAAGCGAAGTGAGAGGGGACGTGGGCAGGAGCTCGAGCCATAGTGAACGACATGCTTACCATTCTTGTTTGTTTGCGTCAAGGATTTCAACCCCGAGTTTTCTTTCTCCAGCTTGACGACTTCCTGCTTCAAGTCTGCAGCTTTCTTCTGCATACCTTGGTGTTCTTGTTTCATGAGATTGAGATCGGCCTGTAGCTGATCAATAGCGTCCGCCTGTGAAGTAGAGCCGAATGATTTCAGCTTGACAGCAGACAGTACATAGTGATGATCTTTCATACCTTGTGCTTGCCGTCATCGATCTTTCTCTGTAGCAGCTCAATCTTCACCTGTGTATCCTGAAGCGTTTGGTCCTGATGACGTCAAATCAGCGACATTAGAGGCTCCTTAGCCTTAGATCAATCTTTGGATTCTACCAAGCGTACCCTCATCTTTATTTCCTTCATGAGGGACGTGATCTGTTCCGCCTGTTGATGGAATTTCGCTTCCGCGGCCATATTAACATTGGCTGCCTTCTTCAACTCCTGCACTCGAGCAATCCATGGCGCTTCAACAGAGACTGAAGCGAGAACAGTTGGTCAGCATTGTCATTGGTTTCGGATTGATTAACTGACTCTCTAACAGTTTCCGATCCTGGATACTTCGCTGTACTTGCGGCAGAAGCGCATTGACGTCATTTGAGAGACGAGTTACAAACATGCCTATCACATCCCAAGGCTGAATGTCGGTCCCCATGGCTAGATGAGATGTCAGCTCTTCCAAAAAGCCCATAATGACTGTCAGTTGCAAAGGCTGTTTTGAGGTTCGGATCTCGGACACATGATGGCCGATCTTTTGAGCGAGCTGGAAATGCAAATCATGGTTTATCAGCACTCAATGGATTGACCTCTTCCGATGTCTTTAATTGGAGGCTTACCTGCACAGCGATATCGGCTGCCTGTATGACTGAAGTGGTCAACATCCGCAAAGCGATGTGCTCTTCCGGAGTCAATGCTAGACTCTGCTTTTGAACAGTTTCAACTAGCTGTATCAGACGCCTGAAGCCCTTGGTGGCATTAGTTCTATTCGACGGTAATAGGGATGTACTGGGCTCGGCTTACGTTGAAGACGTCTTGACAACGCGAACCTGATCAAGAATACGCTGGACAGGTTGTACCACTCCATCAACGAAGATTGATGCCTCTCCAACAACTTCGGCATCTGCGGTACAGGGCAAATTATGTATCAGCGGACTTCGACACATTTCCAACGGACGGTATTTACCAGGATCGGCGAGGTATTTTTCGATCGTCTGCCGGGCAAAGCCAACGGCAGCAGCAAAGTTGTCGAGATCGTAATCGAAAGCTAGTGCGAATCCAAGCTGTCGTTCGCCAATATCCAAATCCTCTCTGTCGAACACTGCCTGAGCCAAATGCTCAAGTTGAGACAAGAAGCTGAAGAGGGACTGGTGAGCATTCGTCGACGGTCGCAGTATGGCGCAACGTACTTGCTCAGATCAGCGGCACAATCCTTTTCGACAAATTCATCCTTGCGTATTTGTTCAAACCAAAGATCAACCTTTCGTTCTATCGCGCCCAACTCCAGCCGGATGGGTGCCAAATTGATATACTCCTCAGGGGTACTTCTTCGCATTATGCCAGCAAATCGTCTAGTCAGAGTCGCGAATTGGGAGAGACTGCCTCGTAACTCGCAAATTCCCACAAGCATGTCGTCCCTTGCGTCCTCCAAGGCGTCCGGCAGATTGTGTATTTCGCAAAAGGTGTTGTTCAGAAGTTCAGCTTTGCCTGCCAGACGCTGCAAGAAGAGCAGCGCGTCTGTGGCAGCCGCATCTGCTAAAAAGTAGTCGTCCGGTAGATACTGCTGCATGACTTCCGCCAGATTCTTCGCTTGGTTCAACTCCAATTGGGAAAGCGCAAGGTCGACAGCTCGAGCTCGATTCTTGATAGTAGAGGTCTGCAATTTTAGGTTCAGATTCATGACAGCTTGAGTTTGTGTAGTGGTATCCATGATCTCAACTTGACGATGGTCCTCGTGGTCTTGTAGTTGATTTATCTCGGCCTGGTAATTTGTGACCAATTCCCGGAATTGCTCGATGGTAGAGTCCCTATCGGCGAGCACCTCCATCGTATCCTCCATCCTCTGAGTGTCCTGCTGCAAGCGGCTCGTGAGTACGGAAATCTGTTCTTCAAGTTGACGTTCATTTTCGGTATGGTTGTATTCGAGCTCGTCCGCCATCTCTTTGAGCGCTTCTAGATCTTCTATGGTGATTCGCATCTCTTCAATTTTCTCCCCCATGGATAATGTGCGTTCGGTGAGCTGCTCAAGCATTTCTTCAGCGCCGAGGGCATTATCGAGCTGTTGCTTCAGATCGTCGATGTGGGACTGAGCGTTTTCAAGCTCCGCATTGGCGTGGGCCAGTCGGCCTTGAAGTGCTTCCGCAGCGTCCCCTTGTCTGTCAAGCTCGGCTAGCCGGCTCTTTTGCGCCCTGTTTTCTGATTGTAGCTTGAACAGAGCTTCAGCCAAACGCTCATTCCTTTTCTCGAGTTGAATGACGGCCATTTTCGAGTGCTCTTCGCCAGGCTCTACCGTGCCGTCGTAAACCGCATTCTCTTCCTTAAGAACTTCGACCTCGATCTTGAGCGTCTCCACCAGTTCCTTCAGGTCCGCTAGCTCAGCCATAAGTGTTTCAGCTTTTTCCTCTGCTACCTCCCTGTCCAGCGCCGCCATCTCAAGTTGTTCCAGGAGTTCAGATTCTTTGCCTTCGAAATCTTCGCGAACTGATTCCAGTTCGCGTTTGCTACGTTTAAGATTTCCGTTTTCTTGCTGAACCTCGATGAACTTGGCTGGAGAGGAGCATGTATATCAGAGCAGCCAGGACAGCAGGACATACAGCGTTCACTCACTACGCAGCTTTTCGATATTCTGAGCTCTGGTCTCGGCTTCAATCGCCCTGGCTTCCAGAGCCATGATCCGTTCCGCATCTTCTGACCGTCGGCTTTCCATTAATTTGAGTCTGATCTTCGTTTCTTCCAGCTCCCTAGTAGCTGCTCTGGCCTTGGCCAATGACTCTGCATCTAAATGATCTGCTGACGAGGTTGAGAAACCTATCGGAGAAGTGCATAATTATATTGAACTAGGAATCAAAGTACCTGAGCCGGATCATATACTCACGATCAATCCTGCTTTTCATACCCGGACCTGCTCCGACTTCAGCCTTCGGCAATTTTCCAGTCGCATCAATCCCAACGCTAGAAAAGGCTTTGCGCTTCTCTCTCATTGTCATGCCTCCCGTCTGATCTTGGGGTGCGCTTGGCATCTCTTGTGTAGCATCCTGCGCGCGGTCCATCAAGTCAGACATTCTCGACGATGCACGGCTCGTCGCTGAGACGGGTCTATTTGCCGGAGTAGCATCCTCCGTATGCGACGAAGCCGCAGACACTGGTCGAATCTGAACAGCCTGCACCGAAGATCCCTGTCTCTGGGGTTGCGATCGATCTTGCCGTGCCGGGCCTGCGGAAGTGACGTTATCCGTCCCAGACCTATTGGCGTGGATCGCGCTCGTCAGGGCTGTAGGTTTCTTGAAGACTCCGTCCTTCAGTATGTTCTTTGGTGCTGGAGTTGGAGTGCCATCTAGAGAGGGAGTCGGGCTCGAATCGGTGTAGCTTTGCGAGGGTGACAGGGCGTTGTCGGATACCGAGGCGATTGCGGCCAGATTTCGCGCAGATATAGCCGTCGCGAGAGGTAGTTGCCTTTCCGTAGCACTGCTTGTCCGGGATAGGCGATTACCAAAGCTGTTTGCAGGCACCGTACTGTCTGCAGCCAAGTCTGATGGTCGACGCGCTTGCGGTGATGCACGGCTTGTGGCAGACACTTGAGACGCCCGGCGAGATGGTGCTGGCAGGGCGCTAGACAATCTGCTACCATCCGCCGCAGTTTGCGACAATGATGACTCTGGACGAGACTGAAATAAAGGAAGGAGCTTAGCATAAACATGCGGCGTACTTCACTTCTGATGAGCTACTCACTGGCAGCTGCGTTCCAGATACCAGACGACTTGCAGGTCTACTATTTCCCGAATCCTCTACCGGCATGACATCGCCTTCGAGAGTCTTTACCTGACTAGGTCGAACGAATACGCCATGTTTTGGTTTGCACCCAAAATATGACTTCCCCTGAACCGCTCCATCATTCTTTCCGTTGGCTTCGAATCTACAAGTGGTTATCAGCACTAAGGTGCACCACTCCTCAGCGTCGAGAACATGCTGATACTCACAGCTCGACTCCAACCCACTTGCCCGTTGCGAAATCTGGATTCGTACCCGTCCAGCGAACGATACCATCTCCCGCAGCTACCCTCACCCTGCTTCCTAGCGTACACTCTCCTGCTTGAGCCATCTTATCACTGAGGCGCGGCCATCGGTTTTGTAAATCTGGGCAAGAACTCTGTGTGCAAGGAACTTGTTGTCACTGCAGAACTAGTCGTTATGAAGCATGAAGCATCAAGAATTCGGCGGATCAACGCGGTTGATGGATCCGCACGGTCGATTGCATTTGAAACGCGAATATGAAACAACTCAACAAAAGTGGCCTATCATGTGCGGGTGCCCGATCCATCTCCAAGCTATCCTAGGAAGCTCTTTATGACCGCTCCCCCTCCCAAGCTGTGCTCGGGGATGAATCTCCCAGGGCAGATGCCAGAGGAAATGGGTTGTACTATCAAGGTCACCTAGTGTAAATCGCAATCGCCAATTCACCGCTCGTCCTAAAATGGTAAAACTCTCTCAGATTTCGAGACACCCGCCTCCCGGCAGCTGACAGCGTGTGCGCATGGTCCAAAGCATCATCACATCAAAAGATAGCATTACAAGGCGAAGCAACCGAAAAGAGAGAGTATACATGTAGTCGCGAGGAGAGGCAGCGTTTGCACCCGTATCTCCGAAGCCGACGAGCGAAGAGCATGTGCATGTATTCCCATCCTCCTTTGACTCCTTCGCCTCTACCTTCCAACGCCTGTTTACTTCTTCTTGGCAGCGACGGTCCTGCCGGATCGTCGACCAGTGGTACAGGTGTGCTGACCACGTACCCTCAAGTTCCAGTAGTGTCGGAGACCTCTGCAAGCACAAAATTAGAACGAGATCAGTCTCCCACTTGCGACTGAATAATTGCCATTGGTACGCACCGGTGGGACCTGATCTTCTTCAACCTCTCGATGTCGTCACGGAACTTGGAGTCGACTTGGTTGGAGACGACGTGGAGGTTCTTGCCTTCAACGATATCCTTTCGCCTGTTCAAGAACCAAGTGGGGATCTTGAACTGAGCAGGGCTCTGCATGATGGTGACGATTCGCTCGAGTTCATCCGAGTTGAGTTCACCAGCTCTGTCATCGCGGCGAAAGCAAGCCGTCAATTTCGTGACCCCCTCCAGATCTCCTCAGACAGATGCTAACCGCTTGTTCATATCAACATCGGCCTTCTTGCAGACCAAGTTGGCGTATCGTCGACCAACACCCTTGATCTCGGTCAAGGCGTACATGATCTTCCTCTTACCATCAACGTTGGTGTTGAGGAGACGCAAGATGTGCTGCGGGGGAAGAAGAAAGGTCAGCTCCGGTATGTTCTCACATTCGCTTTCCCGTTTCTGCCGGTTCGTCCCCGTCCCCGTCCCCATCCCCGTGTGTCCAACCGTGATCCTCATACGGTCAACAATTTCCTCCTCTTTCCCCGATTTCATTTTCCCTGATCCTGCGCGCCCTCCCTCTTATTTCCAATTCCCGAGATTCATTCCAACAATTTCCCTGGCTTGAAGTTGTAGACGTACTTGGAAGGAGATGTGGGCTTCAGGAGGAACCAAAGACATGATGGGCAACTGTGATGCTCTTTTGATCGAGGAGAGTCGGAAGGTTGACGGGTCTTGCTGGAACTACCTTGAAGGGACCTTGTCGGCTCTAGCTCTCAAAAGCGTTCGACGCGCTGGGGCGGGCGGTGGTGACGATGGATACGATGATGAGGACGACACTGGGGCGGAAAGCTCAGCGAGGACTCTGGCAGCGAAACAGCGCGTCCAGCGGAAGGAAGCCCCTGCGAAACTGCCTGGCTTACGGGGGGATCAGTACCGATACCATCCAGTTAGCCGCGCCTAGCTCTTGAAAAAGCGCAAAGGGGAAATGTGGTTCGAATTCCACCGACTCGCGCCTTTTGCTGCCTGTTTTCTCCCGAGATTCTCGCAAAAAGGCTGTGTCTCGTCGAATTCGAACGATCGCGCAAGTCTGGCGCGCTTTCTTTCACAGTCGCCAATCCTGGTTGCAGAGGGCGAGGCCTGCCGCAAGGACGCTCCCGAGCTGCGACATACCGCAAACGACTTGAACGACTTTTGTGATATCGACAAGTCGCGTGAGTTGGTTGCTGCCCTTTGGACTCTTCACCCACGTCAAGTCACCTCAAGCCGAATCTAGCAAGATGTGCGTACCCCCGATCGTCGTTTTTGGGATGTTCATCAACGTCGAGAAGAGAGGAAGACGGATCAACGTGCTGACGAGGAATGCTGTGTGATTTGCCTTCTCTACCATTGCGGACGATGCCGGAAATTCAATGATTAACAAAATAGGGTCAACATTCCCAAGACTCGACGAACCTACTGCAAGGGCAGGCAGTGCCGAAAGCACACCCCTCACAAGGTCACCCAGTACAAGAAGGGAAAGGACTCCATTGTTGCTCAGGGAAAGCGACGATACGACCGAAAGCAAAGCGGTTACGGTGGTCAGACCAAGCCCGTTAGTAGGAAATGGACGACGAGTGATGTGGAAGACAGCTGACGCGGATTCGCGATTCCAGGTTTTCCACAAGAAGGCTAAGACTGTGAGTGAAAGGCAGGAAGAAGGGGAGGTTGAGCGAGTCATCGGGAGAGTAACGGGGATGGAGAACGAGTTTGCAGAGGAGGAAGGGGCGGACCCGCGGAAGGGAGACTACACGGGAATGGAGTGAGATCAGAAGGGGTTTGAAGGCGCCCTGATCAACATCCAACCGATACCCGCGCCAACATCCAACCGATACCCGCGTCATTATCTGCAACGTCAACGCCCATTTGGAGGACAGAAGGACGATGACTCGCTCGACCATCCGTGATAGGCGCCTCAGGCTATGAAACTGACATGTGCATCTCCTACAGACCAAGAAGGTTGTTTTGCGTTTGGAATGTGCTTCGTGCAAGACCAAGCACCAGCTCACCCTTAAGCGATGCAAGCAGTACGTATCGCTTCAGTTGCGACGACTTGCTGTCATTTCTCACATTACTTTGATACAGCTTCGAATTGGGTGGTGACAAGCGACAGAAGGGTGCCGCTTTGACTTTCTAAGCATCTCGTTTCACGGGTTGTTTGGACTGTCATCTCTTTCCCCTTCTGGATTCGGTCGGCCTTGGCATACCGAGCGCAGCGGATCAGCATCTCCTTGGGAGGATAATATCAAATCAGTAGACAGCGACGGTCGGCCGTCTCTATGTAAGATTACGCCGAGAGCAGAGGAGTGAGGGTGCCGCTTGCGTTCGAAATGGAAGGAAGATCAAATCATGGCTTGACGCTGTTACAATCACAAAGACCACACATCGTCTGTGATCTTCAGGGGGGCAGGGAACTGTCTAGCTTTTTGTGTTCCCAGTTTCTGGTGAGACTAATGACGCGCTTGAATTACTAGAAGCATCTGAGACCCTGGACACGACTGAGCCGGCGTCATCGTCATGGGCGCTGTCCGTTTCCGTCTTCGACTTTGGAATTAGTCCAACGTTGTCTTCCGTTAACGGGTCGCCTTCCGTCCTTGCGGCTTCTCTCGCTATGGCTTCTCTCGCTACGGTGTCTCTCGTTGCTAGTTCTTTCGCAGCTCTTATCTCGTCCAACTTTTTACGCAGAGCTTCGATGTCTATGAGTCTGGCTGGCTCGGTTGGAGACGGCGAAGCTCCAGCAGAAGCTGTTGACGGGCCAGGGGCGACTTCGTTCGTTTGAATACTTGTTTGGGGCGTATACCCTTCCCCTGGCAGCGTTGAGGTCGGTGTAGGCTGCGTAGGGACGACCGGAGATCGGGCTGGATATATCGGTGCGACCGGGGAGTCGGGACGCGTGGCGGGCGGACGAGCTGCTAGACGGCCTCCGGTAAGCTCCGAGAACTCCTTAGTGAGCGAATCCTGAGTGGGCGAGTTACTCCACACACTTGCTGTGCCAAGACTGTGAAGCTTCTTTTCCCTCCCTCGATATCTCTTGACGTACTCCTTCATCCTATCTCCACTTGTCAAGGCAGCGTTGGGAGGTTGTAGATTTGTCTCGAAGCCGAGCCGTCTGCCCAATCCCGACACGGCGGAGTATACGTCGTTGCAAAAAGTTTGCCACGCGCTTTTCGAATCCGAAGACTCCCTGGGCCCATCTATACCCTTTGTGAAGATGTCGTCCAGAACGGGTCCGTGATTCATGGGTCGTCGGCGCATGACTGGCTGATATCTACCCCGCTGTGCGGTCTCACTTAGCGGTACGCGCTCTTCCACCATCGGTGACCTTGTGTTTCTGGACCTAAAACGTCATAGGGGTAAGTATCAACAGTCAGAAAGGGGATTCCTTCTAGCCCTCAGGTCTGTTCGGTGGAAGCTTACATATTTCCATAGTATCCGCCAATGAGCCGTTTCACCGGTTCTGCCAATACCGCTCCTGCGAACGATGCTATGCCTGAAGCTAAGGCGGACCGAAACATGTTGAAGTATACGGTTGTTACAATAGGCTTTGGGGTCACGGTGTCTTGTGTGCTTCGTAACACAGCCGCCGAAGGAGACCGGAGGAGCAGTGTCGATCTATGCGATTCTCTCGCGAGAAGGCAGGAGGAGGGATTAGTAGTATCGCATATGCAGACGAGAGGGAAGAGCGCAATAAGAATGCGAGCCTTCATCCGAGCGTCGTAGATATAGTGCCGCTCTCTCGATACAGAGCTACAAAGGATCTTGAGAATCCGAGATGAAAGGGAGAGCAGGCCTGTAAGGCTCCTAGCTCAGTCGGGAAGGAGATCGTATGTGCTTAGTGCCACTGATCTCGGTGGCCAGTGCCTGAGTGCAGGGTCCCGTTCTGAATGGTATGCTACTCTGTATCTTTCCGTGTCCCGTTGAAATCTGCGAGTGTGCGTCATAGCCGCCACTCAACAACGTACATGACACTTGCACACTAAGGAAGCTTGGGCATTTCCCTGTGTCAGGACTCAGGCTAAGTGAAGCGCGACTAAGGAGGGATACATAAGCGATCTGGCATGAATGACAAGATCGGTACGGTTCCGCCTATAAGTAGGCACCTGTACCACCATAATCCATTTCTTGCTCATATGGATTCTTCGAACCTGGCGGTAACGCAGCGACATTCCTGGCTCGAAACCGCTCTTTCTCCTTCTCCGACCGGAAATGTGAGAATAAGAAAAATGCAAGCAGGACCAGGCCTAATCGCTGGTCGACTGAGGAACATCGGTCAGCCTAGGTGGAAGACTCGTGGCATTGAAACAGGACTCACTGAAGCAGAGTAATAAAGCAAGAATGCATTGCATGATCATCATCACTCGTTCATATCGCCTGCTCAAGGGATGAATGTCAGCAATCTATCCTTCTTTTTTACCCTCTCGACTCCTGGAACTCACTCCATCTCCCGCTCGAGAGGAAGGCGAGCAGCGATTTCCTCAGCTGATATTGTTCCTGGACGTTGAACATGTTTTGTCGTCTCCTTTTCTTTTCTTTCCTCCCTTGATGATGTGGCTGGGGCGCCTGAGGGAACCATCATGTCATCGACTGAAACCAATAGACATACAGATGACTCCTTCCGGTCAATCGAGTCGTCACTCTACCCATTCTGAGTATAGGGAAACGAACCTTTGAGATTGGGAACATTGTTCCACCATAGCGTTCCATCAGGTGCGCCTATCAACGATGAAATGCTTCATCGGTCCCCATGCTCGAACCGTGTGACTCTCACTGACCTTCTCTTGCTTTGAACCCCCTTGGGAAAGGCACTAGAGCTGGTCGACCAGGACCTGGCAGAAACATTGCCTTGTCATTGAATAGAAACTTTCCCTACCCGCCTGCCAGTAAACGAACCGTTCATAGTCAAGAAGTATTGTGTTTTCTTCGTTGCCGCTCTGACATCTTTGGACGTAGGTACTGCTTTTTCCTTCAGTCGCGCTTGATCCTTCAAGAGATCCTCCTTCGTAGTTACTTGCGTTCCGAGCTTTTCTTTTTCTTTTTCCTTCTCTCTGGTAGCAGCAGCCGCTGATGAAGATTGCCTTGGCGCTTTGGCAGGCGCATGGCTAGATGGGTAAGCTCTTGTCAGCATCTCTCAGGCTGAGCCCGCATTATTACTGACCGTGCTCTCTTTTCCGCTTTCTTTTGGTGTTCCATGAGTCGATACCCAAGATACGCGACGATGAGCAACATAGTCATGCCAGGGGTCAATATCGGAGGTATCCCCGTGGTGGCGGGGTCAGAGACCATCCCGACGATGATCAACACCATCATTGCTTGTTCCAGCGGACCAAAGTGCAAAGCCCCTGGGGCTTCCGGGGGTGGCGGGGCATTGTTTTTCGCCTTCTCTTCCTTGACTGTTGTACCCGAAGCAGTATGGTCAGCCTGAGTGCAATATAGCTCTACATGGATGAGAGATGCTCACCATCCTTCAGGAACGACCGCAGCTGGGTGGCGGTAATAGGCATGATTACCAGGGGTATCGATCACTGCGGTGTCGTACACGCTGAGCTGACGCCGGATTATCATCAATCCTAGTTTCCGCCGAGGCTGTTGCTTATGAGCTGTTCGACCTGTACGGCAGTGACTATGGACATCTCCCCAAGGCCATATCAAGCTGAAGGGACAGGCCATAGCGGCACCCCTTTGTATACGGTTTTCGTGCTTCTGATGTGACGGTTGCCTCAGTCGAGTGGACAAAGGAGTTTCACTCTTTCAGATATCCAGCCACACACAATGGGTTGTGACTGCTACAGGCCTATAGGTTTAACCAATTCCGAACAATGGGTCAGTCGAATCCTGCCTCGACACTCCGCGAACGATCCCGGAGAGTCGTTGGGCCATGATAAGCTCCACAAAGGGGTGATGCCATGGGAAGTTCACTGCGGTGCAGCACCTCAGGAGGGTCACTTGGTGGGTGATGATTTGCTAAAAATACAGTGAATATTTTACAATTTCACAGCTCAACCTGGCGGTTACACACCAGAACAATACACCCTGTGGTCACACTTTGCAGTCGCGGATGAACATCCCTTATGCTGGAAGACTACGCGGAGTAGTGGTGATCTCAAGCGTCTTTAGTCATGCGCGATCCCTGTTTGGGTCTATTATCATATGCGTAGCGTAGAGGGGGAAGCATTTAGTCGGTGCAACCTGTAAGTATCATGTTGCTGAGAGATAGATGTCCAGCATACTACTTACTCCTGCTCACATGCAAGGCGTTGCCCAGCTCCTCGATGAGGCAAGTGAGGCGCGACCGATTCGTGCGGGCTTTGAGGGAAGAAGTCCCCGTTGATACGTCGGTGACTACTGATATAGGAGGCTCTCATTGGCAGAACATTGACACAGTGATCCTCCTTCGTCTTCGTCCCGCCCAATGGGCTATTTCTAGGGAATTATGGTCGTCCAAACTTATTAGTAGGTAAAGAATATCCCACTCGACCCTTCTACTCAGTACTCACCCTTCGAAGGGCCCTTGCTCGAATCTCTCTTCCGCCAGTTTCTTCGTAATGTGCCGAACGCTCGATGGCGTGTTGCTGAGCTTGATGCGGGGAGTCTGCAAGACTTCCGCCATCTCCTCTCCGCTACTGTTCTCCAGATCCTCCCTCATTCGGAATGATCTCAATCGCTGTGCCACGAGAGAAGCGGGAACTTGATAAGCTCCGGCCTGCTGCAAAGGGTGATGTCCAATCGATCGAGGAGATGTTGACCCCTTATCGCATTCGATAGCGTATGAGTTGTGAGGCGTCGGTCCGATCTGCACGTAGGAGTTTGGAAGTCGCAAATAGGGTGTCAACCTGCGTGCCTGAATCGCAGCACTGTTTCTGGTTTGTTCACCGACCGCCGGTACGGCTGTCGAGATTGAGACTCTGCGACTCTCTGGAGCATTGGAGATCATGATGGAGGTAAGGGAAGTCGCTCAATATGTATCAGCAGTCGAGGTCGTAGAGGGGAAGAGAAAAGGTAGCGGAGATAAGGTAAAGGTAGTAAGGAGACCAATATATTCATCGGCTGGGAATCGTTGACAACTTTTATATGCGTCCGACCAAGCCTTAAATCCGACACACCGCCTAACGTAGTAGGCGAAGCAGCGATAGCCTTGGTCGATGACACCATATGTGAAAGGACGACATGCAGCACGCATATGTGCGTTCTCTTGTGAACCAAGGGGGCAAGGCATTCTCCTCAAAGCGACCTAGCACAAAGGAACTTGCGTCCCATCGACGGTACAATTCTAATACAGGTCCGAATGTTACATTCTTATGCCTCATCAAGTGGTCTGATTTATTAAACAATTTCAGGACGTTAAGCTTCTCTGGCCAATCTTCGGTCGTTCTCCTTGTGACTGAACCATTTTCGATGGTCCAGCAACAAATAAAGCCGGAAACATAGTAAAGCGAAGGAGCTAAGAAAATGATTACCGGGGTTAGCAACTTGATAAGATTATCGCTCCGCCAAAACGCACTCCTCTGCCAGTTCCTTGGGGTACGATGCGCCGAGGGCATACGCAGCCGCCATGCCTAGATACCAGAAGCTCAGTCTGCATGTCGACATTCCACGAGGAAACTACTTACCACTAATGACAGCCAGTTCGTGAGCGTTCACCAAGGTCCACGCCGCGGCATAGCGAGTGTGCCTCTTTCCCTATGGTTTCAGGGATTTGCTGTAAGACAAAGTGGGCAAAAAGCACATGTCACTACCACTCACGTTCAGAAACGACATCCAGGGCACAACAAATGCGTAATGCGCTGCGAGTTAAAGAGTATCAGCAACAGCACCCGTTCCCACGCCTAAGTCTTGCGTACTCCAGGAGTGTTCAAGCTGGTGCCACCAATCTTTTCGAACTGAGGGTAGGAGAAAGGTAGGTGACAGGCAAGCGGTGTCGGAAGCCTGATAACTTACTAATCTTGTCCTCCTTGATCTCGTCAATGGACCACGTATCCTTGTGTTTCTTGTTCAAGAAGATAGTCTATGGCACCGACAATGGATGAGTTAGCTAAACCAACAGACTATAGCCCTTGGCAAGTTTTACCTGGAAGACGTGATCTTTGGGATGACTTTTGTGGTCCAACTGATACTGGAATGCATTGCAGTCGAAACACATTTCCAATTTGCGAGCGTCCTTGGGGACTTGCTTGATCAAATACATGCTATATTAGTGAAGAGGGGCCAAGTCAGCTCGGACACTTCTCGATTAAAGCAAGCTACCTACGGGTTAAAGTCCTTCTTAGCTCGTTCAATTCGCGCTGTCTCGTCCCTTCCACTCAGAGATGTTGGAATCTCAGATTCGTCAGGCATGTCCAGGGTGTACCATTTGTTGATGTAATCCAGATCCTGTCAATAGGCGATGGTGAGCTCAGACATCATACCACATTGACATCGCGCGTACATTGTGGGTGACGGTAATATCGTCAGACCACCTCGTGGAACCCAAGACGCCCTTCTCCATCCACCCTGCAGTCTTTCCCAGCAAACGCTTGGCCGTGTCAGCCAAAATGCAGAGCACGATTTCGTCATACTGTTCTTCATGGACAGGCGTGTCTTGATCCGCGCCAACGGGGTTATGATGGTCTGGCTGGGGTCGTCGCGGTCGGATTTGTACACGTACGCCGCGTTTACTTCGTTCAGTGATGGCGACGACTTCAGTATTGAGACGAATCTGTCGCGGTATAAGGGATTAGAAGGGGGTCTGCGGTAGACTTTTAGGATGGCAACCACATACTTTGACACTTCGAGATTGCATGTCATGTTGCCACCTCGTGTAGAACTTGCTTTCTTCCGGGAACACGACCATCGGTGGCAAGTTTGTTGACAGACTTTTCGGGTCGATGGGATACCCTGCATGTAGGTAGGATTTAACAGTCTGCACCGACTAGAATCGATAAGGGGTGACGTACACATTCCATAAGTCGGGGAAGTATAGAGCCGCTCCATCATAATAGTAGGCAAGTCAGGAGTCGCGTTACCGGTACCTGAGGAGCAATATGCGGGGTGTCAGTGACGGCGCCCAATAGTCGAGCAGACGGCGTAGGTACCGAGGAAAAGAGCAAGACTGGTTGCAAGATAAAGATCCGTCAGTATCCTGTGCGCTTGAAAGCGAAGCATCCAGCCTACCTGGGATAAATCATGTAATTCATGAATCTGCGATGAGTTAAAAATTAGTCACGGATTAATTCCAAAGCTCTTATCGCCAAATGCAGCAGGGAACTGACTCGTCGGAGAAGAAGAACATTTTCAAACTGATCTTGATGGGAATAATGGCAAAGAAGATCTCGAACCAACGCATGAACTTGATAGCCCAGTTGAATCGCTTGATTTCGCTTTGGTGTTTCTCGACGAGCTTGGTAGGGAAGACGTTGGTCCAGAACTGTCAGAGGGAGTTGCGTTAGTATATCGAAGCAAGTTCCACCAATTCCGAGAGGAGCTTTACCTTGTCACCTTTGCCGAACGATACCTGCAGATCAACCGGCTCGGCTTCGAATCCCTGGTTCTTAAACATGCGGAAGGTGTGGTGGTAAATATATGATCCACTGCAAGAAGTGGTCATAAGTCATTACGCGCAATGGACAGTCGCCTTCCAGCAACTCACCCCTGAACACCCTGATTCATCCAAGGTGCACCATACTTCTCCTCGTCGATAGGGATACTAAACGCCTGTCCACCACAGTAATCCTGAGCCTCGACGAGAGTGACGTCGTACTTTTCGGGATGTTGCGATAGTTGTTCGGCGCAGGACATGCCCGCTGCGCCTGCTCCGACGACGAGGACACGCTTCTTGGACCGTGAGCCCGGTGGGGGTGACGCTCGAGACATGCAGGTAGATGTGGATTCTGGGGATATTTTTCAACAGCGAATGACCAAAATCGACGGAGTAGAAACCGGTCTCTTATGGACGTAGACTGATATATGGCAAGCTTACGACCTTGTATCCGTCAAGGGGCATCGATCGGATGGATATTCCAGTCCAAGAAGAGTGAAGCCTCGAGCTCATCCCCGCAAAGCCTGAAACCACATTGTAAACACGGATCTAGATCGGTCGATCTGGCCAACTGATATGAAAGCAGAGTGGAGAACCGCCAGTGATGTCACCATCAGAACGCTTGAGCCGGCGCCCGAAGCAGCAGCTTACCTAAGAGTTCCCGGAATGTGTTCCGAAACACGGCTGAAACCGATGTTATCGGTTGAATGGGCTGTCTCCCTTTGTTGGTGTACTTTGGTTCGTGCTAAACAAGTGTCAACAGCCCGGAACATACCGACATGCAAGGTATACCGTAGCAATCGAACCGCGATACTTTACAACGACCCGTGAGAAACACCATGTCTGCGGTGGACGTGGAACCGGATCTGCCCAGTCCGACCAATCGTGACTCTGCTGCGTCAGCAATCTTCAACCTCTATGGCTATTCAGGCAGAGAATCGGCTCACGGAGTCGGAGGGGGGTCGGGGCTGCAAGCGCAGAATGGCGTGGCTAGTGGTCCGGCCGTATATCGGGACCGCCCAATCGAAAACATGACGGAAGAAGAACCGGGCGGAGGGGTTGAAGAACTACACTCCCCAAACCTGGATCACCCCTATGGAGTCCGGTCGTCTTTTCCGACATCTCAGTCAGAAACCTCTTCGAGAAAGACATCCGTCCGAAAGTCACTTGACGGTCCGGTCTCGCTCAACGGCGACGGCTCATTCGGCCTCGGCAGGCCTATCGACTGCGCGTCAGTCAGAACGGATGACCCGCAAAACGGGGTGTCTAAACGGCATGTCTCCAGACGTCCTATGAGTATGGTACAACACGGTAGACTAGTCGCAGACTTGCACGCTCGATCGTCTTCGGATCGTCGACATTCGTCTGCCATATCAGCTTCGCTAGCCAGTAGAGGCCCGGATGCATTGGGCGAACCATCTCGAGACGGTATCGCCATCCGCCATCTGGTCGAGTCGTCCGACCACCTATCCACGCGCTCCGAAACTCAGACTGGGAGGATACCTCAGATGGACTCATATCCTGGCCGTCAACCGGGAGAAGAAGACGATGCATATCACGTAAGATCGACGTGTAAGTCGAGTTCCCCTATCGCTTCTGGTGGAGTTCTATTGAACTGGTTTTCCGAAAGACGCGCGACTCGAGGTCCAAGGCGTGTATGGAGATGGGTGGGAAGAAGGCATAGAGCGGACTCGAGGTCGCGCTATTATAAACGAGAGAAGGGAGAGTCAACTTCCCCCTTCCAAGAACGATGCACTGCCCGACCCGGAAAGGAAGGCGCTTGCCAAAGTCGACCGGTATGTTATTGTCACTTGAGGTCTTACGGAAAACGCTAAGATTTATGCTGAACGATTTAGGTACGGCTTCTTCGATCAGGCCCTCAAAACTCGACAAGAAAACCGCGTCTATCGCCTCCCAGCTCAACCGTTCCGCAAAATACCCAAAGTCCGTAAAGTTTTACCCGCGCGACCGAAGTCTTTACCAACTGGTGATAACATGATGGGTGGAGGCTCCGAAGACACCACTGGAGCGGTGCCCCAATCGATTACCCCAGACGAGATTGAGAGACTCGACGTAGCGCGACGGGTGACGTTCAGACGGAAAGAGGCGGAGCGGGTGGACAAGTGGGACAGGATGTTGATTGCCGCCGAAAGGGATTCGGGCGATAACGTAACCAGCTGGAAATGGGACAGCGCTGGTAAAGGTCGGAAGGTGAGTTCACCTGTACCTGGTCACGTTGACTGCATGCTAACAGGACAAGCGATATTGCTTCCTGGTTAGCTTTCGAGACGGGTATATAAAGGCATTCCAGACAGATGGCGTTCTGCTGCCTGGAGTGCTCTGATCGACGCCAAGACGCGGGAACGTCAGACTCAGGGCCACAAGCAACCTGACATGACTGTCTTGTCTAAAACGTATAGAGTAAGTCGATTGTATGGCTTGGCGTATAACATATAAATTGAAGTTATTCCCACCTTGCAGAGATCTCTCGACATAGCTTCCAGCTATGACGTGCAGATCGATTTGGACGTTCCGCGAACAATAAGTGGCCACATTCTATTCCATACTAGATACGGCCATGGGTAAGTTTGGCCGGATATGTGTTGTCTGGAACGAATTTCTGATTATTCGCGCATTTCAGGCAAAGATCGTTGTTCCACGTCCTGCATTGCTTCTCGACTTACTGTTCCGAATGCGGTTATTGCCAAGGCATGGGGCCTATCGCCGCAACGCTACTCTGCTACTTTGATCCAGCGGTAGGTCAATCACTCGACTCGCCGGCTTCTTTCGCTAAACCTGTTTCCTGCTCAGCGAGTCTACACCCTCCTTGTGAGGCTACACGATGTGTACAATATGCACGGGATCTTCATACACGGGTTTCCGGGATTACTTGAAAACTTTTATGTGCAAGAAAGGCTGGTAGAGCACGTCATGCCGGACGTGTACGCCGCATTTGTGAGTTTCCTTGTGGTGTGATCGCCGACCTTTGGCAATTGAGCTGAGCGTTCCCATCACGATCAACAGGAAAAGCACATGATTTCGGCGTCCTCTTACGCCACCAAGTGGTACATTACTCTCTTCGCCAATACGGTGCCCTTCCAGACTCAATTAAGAATCTGGGACGCCCTCCTGCTGGATGGCCAGGACGTGCTGGTCATGACCAGTCTCGCGCTCATATACGCCTACCGCAATCTGTTGACTGCTCCTAATGCGTCATTCGAAACGATCCTTTCGACATTATCAGCCTTTTATATACCGGAGGACGAAGATTTGCTCATGCAATGGATCCACAAAATGATGAGGAAATCAGAGACCCGATCCATGATAGATGGGTGGCGGAAAACGTGGCAGGAGCTTGTTCGCAGGAAGGAAGAAGGAAAGGCTCTCTTATAATATTACGGAAGACTCGGTTTAGCCGAAGTCCGGTGCGAGCAGCATAAGCGGTATATTTGCGACCTCTGAGAGTCCTTCTCTCTGGACTTCAAGGGACTGATCCATGCTGGTGTAGGCCATTGTCAATCGGAACACCCAACTCAGATCCAAGTTGTCCGGTGTTAGGTCCGGTGTCGCATATCAGTTCGCGATTTGACAGTCGGCGAAGGCCTAATTTACCCAGTGAATACATTTGGAAGCCAGCATCTTGCCTGTGACGGTATCAGTGTACGAAGATGGGCGCGGAAGTGGCGTTAAGGCAGGCCTTCACTTCATCTTTGCGAAGAGATATTGCGCTGCGTTTTTGGGGGACAACTGGTACTGGTTCGTCAACAAGATGAGCAAATGTGGCAAGCTTTTGAAGCTCGTCGTTGTCTCCTGGGATGATTGCTTTACATGGGAGCACTGACAAGTCACGCACGACGGCAAGCGGTGACTGTAGGGCAGAAGCTCCGGCAACAACTCACCGTACCCAATTGGCCTACTATTGGCTTCAAAGCGGTTTCCAACACTCCCGAAGCGCGAAGCGTCGCGAGCGAAATCTGAGACACGCCTGGAGCGCCGCGTTTCATCTATTTCATCTGCACGGCGTCATGATTGAGTAGGTCAAGAATTCATGAAGTGATCAACGCAAAGCACCTGCTTTCATGTCAGCCACAGGTCGCAGCAAACGAATGGAGAGCCGCTCTTCTCGAAACCCCAAGGTCCTGCCTGCATTCGAAACCGAGGAAGCGAGGGAGCAGGCTGCGAATCTGGAAGCCTCATATCGCATGCTCGGTAGCACCGGATTCAAGTTGCCGGAGGCAAAGATCGGGAGTAGAGGGAGAATTGCCGCAGACAGGTAGCGTCGCGTAACATCTACGAAACAGGGCACGTATAGGCAAGTGCCATTAGTCATTGGTGCCGCATCCTCTTTAAGTAGACACCATTCCACCGTTCCACAGCCTGTGGGCTTCCGGTGTAGATAAAGTGGTGGTAAAAGTCGAGCTGTTCGGTAGCCACAAGAAAGACGCAGATGGGAAGGATAAAACGCCCTTGCCGTACGTTATCCCTCGAGCCAACTCATCAGATATATATAATCTCATGCATTGTTGACTGCTGCAGCGACATGGAGCTACACCACCCACCGTTTCTGCCCTTGCGCAAAGATTCCCGCGAACTGTGTCCGGTGACACAAATTCTCGAACGAAATGCCCGAACCAATCGAAGCTGAGTTCGCGGTTCCGCCCATCTTCACGTCAGAGCAAGAAAAGCACATAAACCATGCACCGGTGGGGGACCTTCATGACGACCCGGACGTATCGCCTGGTCCATCCACTACTACGACCGCTGCACCCTCCATTCACAACGGCGATGCTGGTCGAGATGTCGAGACAGGGGAAAAGTTCACTCTCGTCGAGTTTGAACCAGGAACGGGCGAGAATCCCAAGGAGTGGAGCAAGGGCAAGAAATGGTGAGAAGTTCTAGCCTGCGGCCTGGTGGTCGCGCATGGCATTGAAGGGGCTATTAACCTTTCGCCTCGTACAGGTTCGTAACGCTGGGAATGTCGGCCTTGTGTCTAGCCGTTGCTCTAGGCAGTGCCATGCCGACGGGGAATCTCCCGGCTCAAGCAAGGGATCTACACGTCTCCAACGTAGTCATCTATCTGAGTATCACATTGTTCGTTGTCGGATTTGGGGTTGGACCGCTCTTGTTCGCACCGCGTAAGTGTGTTGTTGCCCTTTTCCAGTGACACTGCCTGATATGCCTCTCTACCCGTAGTCTCCGAAATGATTGGACGAAAGCCGGTCTACATGATTAGCATGTTCTTCTACTTTATATTCACCTTGCCGAGCGCTTTGGCGCAAAACATAGCGACGATGTTGGTGTGCCGACTCGTACGTACCCTCTTTCGGAGCTGTGCAACCTTCCCGTTGTCTCAAATGTGAACGTCTCCTGATCGATAGATCGCTGGTACTGCGTCTTCGGCCCCTATGACCAACGTCGGAGGCACAATTGCTGACATCTGGGATGCTAGCGAACGAGGCGTTCCCATGGCAGTATTCTCCGTGACTATTTTGTGAGTCAACTGAGGGCCTGGCTGCGCAGCCTCTAGCTGACCGACATTACCCCTCAGCATGGGGCCCTGCCTTGGTCCGCTTCTCGGTGGATGGATTACCGTCGGCACGCAAGGATGGCGTTGGATTTATTGGGTGCTTTTTATCTTCCTCGGATTCATCTTCGTCTTCTGCTGTTTCGCCCCCGAAACATACGCCCCGATCCTCCTCAAGCGCAAAGCTGCCCGACTGCGGAAGGAGCACAACACGAACGCCTATCGAGCTCAATGCGAAATGAACAAGGTCCCCTTATCGACGACACTGAAGATCGCCCTTACCCGACCTTTCATCTTCATGTTCTGCGAGACTATCGTCCTCTGCATGTCGATTTACCTCTCGTTTATCTATTCGCTGCTTTACCTACTGTTCTTTGCCTTCCCCATCGCATTTGAAGAAGTCCGAGGGTGGAACTCGGGTACTACGGGAACGGCTTTTGTGGCAGTCATGGTGAGCCAAGGTATCACCGGGTAATCCATGCGACCTCACCAATGCGACTGTCTCTGCAGCTCGGTATCGTGTTAGCTTTTGGTGGGCTCCAGTATCAAGAAGTCCTTTACGCAAGAGCGACCAAGAATGGAGCACGTCCTGAAGCTCGACTGTATCCTATGATGGCGGGCTCGATGTAAGTAGGCAGACCAGGGCGACCGAGGGTGAATGGGCGACTGAGTGACATTTGGTTATCACTTCCAGAATCCTTCCCATCGCGCTGTTTGTCTTTGCGTTCACAGGGGGCTATGAATGGGTACACTGGATTGGACCTTGCGTTGGAGGTCCGTCCTCTTTGTCATACGCATGCGCTTTGACCTATGCTGACACGTAGTCCTGAGGCTGCCTTTTCGGTCTGGCCATGTTGCTGGTCTATGTCTCGGCCAACTCTGTAAGTCACGGAGGCAGTCGGCCATTCCGCCCACTAGTACTGATGGGGCCACGATGGCACAGTATATTGTGGACTCCTACGTCACCTACGCCGCCAGGTATGTCTCCAGACAAGGCTGGATGGTAATTCAGTGCTGAAAAAAATGCTCCTCCGCTTCCTCAGCGCTATGGCGGCAAAAACGCTTATGAGAAGTTTGGCCGGGGCTAGCGTACCGCTCTGGGTGACCCAGATGTTCGTAAGTACTCGAATTCCCCTTTTCGGCGGTCCAGGACCTTGTTCTGAACTTTTTTTTGTTGCGCATTTGCAGCACAACATGGGCTTCCAATATGCAGGCCTGTTACTCGCCCTCATCGCCTGCGTCATCAGTCCAATTCCCTTCCTCTTTTTCTGGAAGGGAGAGGCGGTGCGGAGGAGGTCGAGCCGAGCGACCCAGTGAGGTGATCAGCCTCGGAGACCAGGCTGAGGGGCCGTGCAATTATATGGGTTCGCGCGGCATCTTCTCCCCTGCAAGAGGTGTGGCAATGCATAGATGAGGTGATGTCTTTCATAAACTTTATAATTATACATATCTACATCGGAATGAGCGCGAGAGCTTTGCCATCGCGTAGACTGGCAGCTGGCAGAGACGCAAACGCGACTGTTTATCGAATTGATTCTATCTGAGCGTCTGAGCCTCTCGGAGAGTATGACGAAAACGGCCGAGCAGCGCATTTCCCGCCTTTGTCTTTCGCATCCCTCCCACGGCAGTCCCAAGCCCAGCCGCTGCCGTTTGCTGGGATATCTGCTATGTATCGTGATCCTTGAATGTTTAGATGCTCGATACTGAAGTAGTGAAACCGAGGCAGCCTAGCTGGTCTTGGGGGTTGTAAAAATCGTGAATAGAGTGGTGCGTAACGTCGAAATGCCGAGATCGAAGTAGGCAAGAGTTTGAAGTAGGCGCGGACGAACAAATGACAGTAGCGAGCGGGACGGAGACAAAGCAGGCTGCAAGGCATACTAGGTGCTCCCTGCTTCGGCGACATACGGCAGCTCATACGGCGGAAACAGCTGGCCAAAGTACAGCAGCTCTCGCCCAACCGCGATCTCGTCCGAGCGCACGAGTGCCCCCGATCCATTTGCAAATCTAATCTGAACATGTGGCGACGGCCAAGACCAAGGATCTTCACCGCGCAAATCGCACCGCGCATCATGAAATTGATGACATCATGAAATAGGCGGACAACGATTGGCTCTTCCGTGTATGGGGCATCTAGGAATGGCACACTGTACCTTTACTCGCCGACATTTGCGTCCGTCTTTCTCTTCTTCAACTTATCAACTGATTGTGTTCATCAGTTGGTCTTCGTTGATGCAGCTTCTGCTAGAGGTCGTGTCACTGTCCTGGCATCCCCAAGAGCGCCTACAACCCTCTAGGAGGACAGATGATGGTAGGGACCGCGAGTCCAAGCAGGACATGAGCGGTGGCCGCATGTGCAGCTGATTGTACCTGGGCTCGGCAACGTAGTCGCGCTTAAAAGTATGCTGATGAAAGCGCGCTGTGGGTGGCTTTTAGATATGGATTATCAGTGCTGGCGATTGATTTGGCTCACTGTTGATTGGCGGCACAAAGCGCTGGCAAGGTGGAACAAGCTCTTTCTTTCTTGCTGTCTTTCTTTCTATTACTGCTTCTCTTTCGTATTCGCCACACTGCCAACCAACGTTGCTGAGACGTGTCGTTCCCCCTCCAGCCGACACGCAAGCGTTGGATCAGCCTACGCAAAGAGATGCACAGCAGCTAGTCCCATCTCAACCCCGATAGAGACGCAGCACGAAGACGCACGAGGGATCCCATCAGCTCCGCAGATTTGCTCAAGACGACGAGTCACGGCCAATACCGCTTGACCATGTATCGTCCATATTCGCGTCCGGGATCGCCTTCGCTTCCGAATCCACTACTTGACCGGGCATCGCAACATCGGGCGGGTTCCGAGGCGCAGGGCGATGTCACCTTGTCTGCCCAGGCACTTCCGCCCATCAACCCAGGCCCTTCGAATAAAGGATCCACCTCGCCTCGTTCAACCTCGAAACGGACCTCAGGAAATGCAGGCGCCAATTCCCCGAAGACCAATACGCGTGGCGTGCAGGAGAGTTCAATGAAGATGGATGTGGATGAAAGGCGCGGGGGTCCGAGTCCGATGGCGCGTATGGGCGAGGGCGACACAGAAGGATATCGCCTCAACGGCCCATCACCTCTGCGAGGGAATCCGTATCCACCCACGAGGAGATCACGTTCACCAGGGACAACAGGGTATCCGGACAGCAGGGCCGTGTCTCCGTTGCCGTCAAGAGGGTTTTTTCGCCCTGACGGCGATTCGATAAGGCGGGAAGGAAATGGATATGTCTCGAAGTCGCAGAATGGAATGTCGGAAACGCCTCAACAGTCACCCTCGACAAACCATGCATCCGCTAATAAACGATGTTCAGATTGCGGACGAACAGAAGCGGAAATGGGGTTGATACTACCATTGACGGAAGAAGGTGGGAAGCAGTACTGTAAGGGATGTTGTGAGTATTTTGCCGGATGTTTTGACTCGCATAACGACAGGGCTCAATCGTATTGTTTGCGTAGCGATGCGAGGACGAGCCGCAAAGTATCTCAGCCCGTATGGGAATGTCGATCCGTCGCTATCACGATATCCACCCCCCACGTCGCCTCGCCCATATATGCCCTCACCCCACAGCACACACAATTCAGCCTATGCCCACTCGGCATCGACGTCCAGGACGCATACAAACGCAACATCGCCAGCCCTTGAAGCCCGCTCAGTAGCGCACCCCGAATCAGAGGCAAAAGCAGCTCATGGTTCCATGCCTTCCGGCTCCCGGACAATGTACAGTCCTTCGGTATCCAACAACGATCCAGCGCTGAAAAACGTTCCCCCATCGACATCGGCCACGAGTTCGGGTGAAAAGGCCAAGGCTTCCGCATCGACGGAATCGCATCCTAGCGCTGGAACGTGTCCGGGAGATGGTCTATGCAACGGAACGGGCGGAAAATCCGCGTGTGAAGGCTGTCCGACGTATAACAACAGCGGGACTAAAGCCTCGGGTAATGCAGAATCGACCAATGGGGCGGGTGAGATGGAGGGAATCGAGCCAGCTCGACAACCTCGCGCGCATGGTGGTCAGGCGAGGTCGTTCGGTAGAACCGTCAGTGCCGTTTCCGCAGATGCCAACGCCGACCGACGAACAGATACAGTGGCTGTAAAAGGCACTTCAGATACGAGTCCCAGCGCGCCGACAACGACCTTGCCGTTGGCTCCACCTTCAGCTCCAGTTCAAGCGCTCTCTGCTGGTATGTCTTGCCGGAATTGTGGTACCAGCACTACCCCTCTGTGGAGAAGAGACGAAGAAGGCAGACCGCAGTGCAACGCGTGTGGTGAGTGCTCATTCATGACACGTCATTTTTGGGATTGGTCCCATTCCAGCGATAAATCGATGATTTGATTCCGAATCTGATGCGCGCCTACCGGTTATCTGATAACGCAAGCTGATCGTATGCGCTTTTTCGGTTCCATTCAATGACGTCTCTTTGTCTCTCATTTCTCTCTTCAGGCCTGTACCACAAATTGCATGGAGTCCCGCGACCGGTTGCTATGAAGAAAACCGTTATCAAGCGAAGAAAGCGAGTGCCTGCAGTCGGTCACCCAGTCAAATCGTCGATGATCGCTGACGACGTCGCTGGATCGGAGGACAGAAATTCGGAGCACTATCAGGGTACTGGATCGGAAGCACCATTCACAGCAGATTCGAGAGAATCTCCATATCCTCAGTCCAGTAGAAAACCTCGTAACGGCGCAGACAACCCAGAATCGGCTACACGGGACACGAATCCTCGTCGCGCCACTCTATCCTTGACGGATTCTCCATCGCCCAGAGGGATGCCAGCGCGGCCTTCTGCGGCTGCGAACAAGGCAACGGCGGAAGAAGCGGAAAGGGATGCGAGGGAGGGAGTTAGCGTAAGCACCTTGGTTCGTCGGCAGTGTATATCGCAGCTGACTATGGCTTTGCTCTAGAGGGATCACCAGCTCGCTGCTGAAACATTGCTTTCGATTGGACCGACAACAGCTTCACGGCCATCTATCAGAGACCAGTTGTCTCCTATTCCTGGCTCTGGCGATCATACTGCATCGAGTACAGAGACCCGTGGTACCAAGCGGAAGACACCCGAAGAGGGCGGTTCAGCGCATACCTCAGTCTCCAGCCGTGCGGAAACCGATCGATCTGGTTACTATGGTCTTACCAGTCGAGGATGGGGCGCCAGCAGCGGTCTAAGCCGCCCGCCCCCTACGGAAGAGAGCAGCGCGCCCAGCAGAGATCAGATGGAAGTTGACAGGAGCATGGAGAAAGACCGACCCTTCGAGACAGAATACTCTATGGATCGGGAACGCGACGGGGACAAAGACAAGTTGATCGATCGACGACCTCCTGGGCCTGGTTCTCAGATCACGCAACAGAACGCCTCGCGACAGCTCGCGCACCCTTCTAGCAACGGTCAGCCGTCATCTCGGGGCAGCTATATCAACACTGGCTATGGCTATCCCGGTCAACGATCTGGCAATTTCAAATACGGAGCCATGTTCGGAGCGTTCGATGGCATGGATCCGTCTCGGAATGCCCAGGGTGTGCCTATACAGTCCAAAGCTGGAGTACACCCTCAGCAGCTACCTCCCATGTCCGGTTCAGCTCTAGCGACGTCGCTTACCTCCAGCCGGCCTCAGCCGTCGTCGTCATCGTGGGCCAACCCATATCAGCCGGCATTTCACGCATCTGCAACCAGCACATCCGCCTCAAATTCAGCACCAAATACACTGCTCCGCAAAGAATTGCTGGAGCATCGCGACCATTTGATGGACAGTAAACGGTGGTTAGAGACGAATCTAGCAAGAACAGAAAGGCTTTTGAATCAGGTCAACGATCGTCTCGCAGAGTCCGTAGCGGCAAGTTCCAATGTGAACAACATGGCTCGAGGATCATCACTGTCAAACTTGATCGGAAGAGATCGAATGTCGGCCGAGGAGGAAGCTGCCGCCAAAGCCCGGACAGCGAGGGATCGGGGAGAGGTTTCGCAAGCGTGGTCATCGGGCCCGCGAGGTGGCGTAGGAGGACACGGTCTCGGTAGCTCTGGTTTGTTCGGTCTAGGTGGTTACGGTCCTACCGCCGGAACCGCTCGGAACGACTGGGATGCTGCTAGCAGAGAACGGGAGCGGGCGAGAGATTACGAAAAGCATCGGGAAAGGGAACGTGAGCGTGAGCGGGATCGTGAGAGGGACAAGGAGAGACCAGAGATGTCTGTGGACCAGGTAAACGATTCCACCGCGCCTCAAGAGAGGCCCAAGAATGGCGGTGGAGAGAATGCTCCGGAAGTAGTTGCTTTGCCGCGCAAGCGGGAGGGAGGGTCTGCGAGCTCGAGTTATCGAGCCGATAGCTTTTGGCCGTTGGCGCCTTAGCAGCATGAACGATATACCATCATACCTTGTTGATACACGGTTCTATTAAGGGTGTCCACTATTCTTAATGGACTACTTCTACTCTCTTGCCGGGTTGCCATTCCCGTGCCGCCCTTTCGAGGTTTTTGAGATACTGCATCTCGATCGCCAGCGATTTCGCTCTTTCGAGATCCGGCGGGTCCTGACCGAAGGCCTCTGCCAGACCCTGCATGGCTGTCCGTATATGCCCTGAATAGACGGTAGTCGCCGTACGCCAGAGTCAGCCCATAGACAAAGCAAATCGAGGCCGGAAGCATTCCCTTTCACTCACCCGCATTGGATTCCTTGACGTGCTCTACCTCGACCTCGGTCGAGGCTTCTTCGAGCTGCTCACGGGCCTCCATGACGTCCATTAACAGGTCAGGGTCATCCAACGAATCGGTCTCTGCGATAGGATTGCCGTAGATCTCGAGCTTGATGAGCGACAGGGAAACCGGATGATCGTCATCAGCAAGGAATGTCCAAGTGTCACTCCGGGACGTAGCTGTTCACCAGGTATTGTGCACGGGATAAAGGGTCTGCTAATGTTGAATACGCCTTGTTCAAAAACGAAGATTGCTCCAGAGCCAAGTCATATATCTAGAGACGCAAAAAGATCAGCCTCGCGTGGGTAAATCAATTATCGTATACGTGACATCTCCTCACCCTTCCTTGTCCGGTATATGAGTCTGGATGACACCCCTGCTGCCTCTTCAAGTATCTCGACCGCAGATCCCGAACGTCCAGGACATACCCGCCTCCCTCCAACTGCCTCAGGCGTCGCTGGATCCGCTCGCCGGTGCTAAGAGCCGATGCTCCTTCGGTAGCCTCCAAGGACGACGACGTTCCGAGGTTGAAGAGGGCGTAATAGGATATGTCGGAGGGTATGGGCACTAGGTTCTTGCATTCCGGGCATGGGGAGGCCGCTGCGGGAAGACGGGTACCGCATGCGGGACAGGATTTTCTAGTTGCAGCTGGGGATGAAGTCGTATTTTGTGTCGAGCGGACTGCAGAGGAAGTTATTGGTCGCTGGATGTTCCGTAGTGGGACATGATGCGATGGTGTTCGTTGACCCGTTGACTGCGCCACGGCTCCGGTTCCAGTGGGACGGATCAAGGGCGAGGTTGTTGTGGTCAGCTGCTGTACCGATGGCCAGAGAAGGCGATATGGGCGGCGTATAAGCGGAATGATGCTGGTGGGAAGCGGCATGTGATCAATAAATTCGCTGTTGGTAGTGCAGAAAAAAATGATTGTCTAGTACGCGAGTAAAGCCTTACCCGAAGAGACTGGCGATGCTTCGTGGGAGATTAAATCAATACCGTGGAGTGAAATTCGCCTCATACGGATTCGTCATCTCCGATCAAATCGTCGCTGTCCAGAGTGGGCGGGGCCAAGGCGGGGTGACGAATCTGGATAGGATCATGTATCCTTCTGCCTTACTTGCCCCAATCACGGTTTCATATGTATCTTCAGTCCATTTCAAAGGGGCGTATACTGCGTCTTCACACATACTTGGACGTCTAGTACCCTTCGCGAGCAGACCGATTCGACTCGGAAGCACCATTCATCGACGAGAACATCGACGCGGCTTAACGGTTCAGCGTTCCCATCTATCCCTTTGACACATCAGTATCGCCAGGATGCCAGCGGTCAAGCAGCACCCAGAGCTTCTTGTCAGTCTCTATCCACCGTCTGCACGTCTCTTTACTTACACTCCTACGCCTACTGCAGTCTTGTAATTTCAACCAGGATTTCAGGTGCGTATGACAACGGCGGAGCTCGAATGGCATCAAGCTGACATCTGCTGCGAACGCTTGTTGGATTTCATAAAGTTGCATCTCGGTGGGAACGCGGAAAGGATATAGCGTGATCAACTGTGATCCCTTTGGCAAAATCTATTCCAAGAGTACGGTTTCTCCGCCAACTTATCCCTGTTACGACGCATCGCTTAAAATCCTGTCACCTGCACACCAGATGATGGCGCCGCTTCCATCGTGGAGATGCTGTTCTGCACGTCGCTCGTGGCCGTCGTAGGCGCAGGCGATAAACCCTCGGCATCTCCTCGGCGTTTGCAAATAGTGAACACAAAGGTGAGCAGGTGTTACGCCGTACTTTGTATACCCGTTTTCAAGCGCTCACATCGGTGGAACAGAGACAATCCACAATATGTGAATTGCTGTTTCCGACCGCTGTTCTGGCCGTGCGGATGAATCGGAAACGACTGGTCGTGGTGCTGGAACTGGAGATTTACATCTATGATATTTCCACGATGAAGTTGCTGCATACGCTGGATACAGGTGCGAACCCGAATGGTGTGTTTTCTTGTTCTGACCGACATCCCGTATCTGATCACTGACCGCGTGACCACGCTGTCTCGTTCTTACAGCCATCTGCGCGCTCTCGCCCTCGAACGAAAACTCATTCTTGGCGTATCCAGCTCCTACACCGTCGGCGACATCGCCACTCTCCACCCAACCCCCTCCCCCTGCTCCATCCTCCTCGGTCGGGAGCATCATGATCTTCGATACCGTCTCCCTCACCGCCGTCAACATGATCCAAGCACACAAATCCGCCATTGCATCGCTGGCTATCAACTCGCAGGGAACCATGCTCGCTTCCGCCTCGGACAAGGGGACCATCATTCGTGTCTTTTCGCTTCCCGATGCCAAGAAGCTCGGCGAGTATCGGAGAGGAAGTAAAGCCGCCAAAGTGTATAGCATGAATTTTAACCCGGCCGGCACGCTCTTGTGCGTCAGCTCGGATACAGAGACGGTGCACATCTACAACTTGCTGGAAACCATCGACGGCGGGGGCGTCAAGACAGACCGGAAAAAGGTTCCAGAGCACGAGCAGGACCCGTCTCATCAAGGAGGGATACATCCGCATTCACCCCCCGTTTCCGAGGCACCATCGTCGCCGACGTTATCCACAGCCAACAATCAGCAAGGCAAGACGACCAGTGCATCGGCTTCATTTTCCCGGAGATCGTTGCATCTAGGCAAGAACTTGGTTGCGGGGATGGGTGGATACATGCCAAAGGGCGTGACGGAGTTGTGGGAACCTCGAAGAGATTTTGCGTTTTTGAAACTGCGCGGCGGAGGAGGGATCCGATCGGTCGTGGCCATGAGTCCGTAAGCGATGCCTTTTCCCCGCCATCTCTTGTTGACGAATACTCGGCTGACCAGATGACGGTTGGACACTGACGTAGGACATCGCCACATGTGATGGTCATCACCTCCGAGGGGCTCTTTCAATTGTATGCGATTGACCTGGATAACGGTGGCGAATGCACTCTCGTCAAGGAATTCCCGTAAGTGCCGCACGACTCTGCGTGGGGTGTTGAGTGGAATCTCTTACTATTTTCATCGCTCGCTCTTTCTCATAGGTTGATCACTAATGACGATAGCCAGAACAACATTCTCGAGTCTTGACCGTAGTCCGCCGGTGTATAACCCCTTTCCCTTATGACACCCTTTGTGCGTTTGGTTATATAGCCATCGGTAACTTCGCCTCCTCTCCTGGTCTCGTCCGTTCATAGTTTATTCGCCGTTGTATTCTAGGTTTTCATGGTCACCCAAGCGTCTTTATTACGATTTGAGCACTAGTATACTTGCCTTGTTGTCATTGGTCGCTTTGGCGTATACATATGGGCCGCAGGTTTGCTGTGTCTTTGACCATCGCCCCATTCTTTAGCCTCCAAGATGAAGATTGCACACAGTGACAAGGAATTGGCCTGATGAGGGTGTCTCGAAGGGTCCCCAACATCACTTGATAGAAGACCTAATTTGATGTCTCGCGGAGTGGCATGGGCGTACTGATAAGCACGGCATGTAGCCTTTCACAACGAAGGAAGAGACAGCGCCCAAGACGGTGGACCGGCTGCGCATGTCCTAAACTGTTCACTAGAGAACGAGCAGCTGAGTGGGCGGGCAGATCCAGTTGCTCATAGTCCACGCTCCCCTCGCTTGGACCCGTTAATCTGTTGAACAGCGGAATGAGAAAGCATCTAGTCGAGGGTGACAAGCAAGGGGATGCACAGCCTTTCATGTGCCTCGCGAATGATTTGTCGAATGAAAATCTTGACTCGTTCGCATTTGAAGTCATTGTACAGCTCATTGTACCAAGCAGGATTTAGGGGTCTCGGACCCCGCTCCTTTCCCTTTCGCCTTTCGCACCCGATATATTCCGCCGGCAGCCATTGATCGAAACCTGATATCGGACTAAAAAAAGCTGTCCGAGTGACAGTGAGCGCAGCTTCCAAGTCGGTTTATCTCCTATCTTTAGTCTATGTCCGTTGATCATCAGTGTTTGCCTTCGCGCCAATCGTCAGCGAGCTCAGATTGGGCATGCCTAGGAGTACGTTCAGAAGACAGCAGTGATTCTGCCATCCTGTCTACCTCTATCGTGCCAAACTACATTCGAAAACAGCGTTCCCTGTACCGTAATGATGCTCATGGATATTAGTAGTATCGCGCAATTCGAGGGTACCAAGGTCCACGAAGAGTCGAAGTCAGGGCAGCTATATCACCTGAAGAAGACATGCACGAAATCTCGAGACTGCCTCTAACCAGTTTGGAAACGACGTCGCGCGGCATCTGCAGGAGAGGCGAGCCGATAGTAGCCAGCCAAGGCTAGAGCCAGCCTGTTGCGTTGACGGAATAGCTGACCCTTTGCTGGCGGTAAGGATCCGTCCGTTCTCGACTTTCAAAGCCGTCCCTGTTTAACATCGATATTACTTGGTCTTGAGAGACCCTTTGCGGGGCCTGGGGAAAGCTGTACAACTGAGGATGCACAAGGCACCCTTACATCCGATAAGGTTTTGGAGCATATCCGTTGCATAGATCGTTGCATTTCTGTGAAATTAGCGATGCGACCTGCCCTGTGGCCCAGAGGGCGGAGGCTGTCAACAGACCTCCAGAAGTTCAGCTCGAGGACATATGAAGGCAGAGCTGATATGAGCTTTAAACTCTCGCTCGGATGAGTTCGTGCAGTCAGCTGTGCAGTCTCATCTTCGTCCTTTGTCAACAGCAACAAGCCTCCGATAGTGTTTCCGGGCCGCGTTGTCCATATGGGTTTCGCGCCAACTGTATCCCAGTATCAGCTTGTGTATCTCATTCGCCACTTGAAAAGCCTTTAGAAATTTTGAGCAGGAAGCATCAGGTCATGTTTGCTCCTACAGACAACTTGCTAAGCCGCTCCGTGTAAAATCTGGCTTGAGAAAAGAGGTAAAGGGCACCGATTACGAATCGAACGGTACCGCCATCGTCGTCCCTCCAGCACAGGCGATTCCCGCTGCGCTCAGAAGCTCGCGCGAGCTTTGTATAAGTTGAAGACGAAACAAGACTGGAACAAAGAGCTTCCTCGACTATGCATAGGAGCTGCGAGAAGCTGGAGCTGCTGGGGGATCTGCAACGCTACTGATCACTTGCTCACCCAGGTTCTAGGGATTTGGGGGTACCTCTTCACTTTCGCGAGGGAAGGGATGTATGGTAATTCCAGAAGCGACTTTGCGATCTAGCCCTCCATACCAGCTGTAGCTCTTCTCGCACCATGTCGTCTGCGTCGTTTGTTCACTTGACGGCGTCGTCATGCTTTCGATTACAACATATGATTATTTCGGGACAAAGCAGTGCAGTAAATGAAGGCTTTTGCGTATGTACAATCTCAAAATTCTGAGACCTGCTTGACGGTGGCTTTTCGGATGTTCTTTGAGGTATCTGGTTGTCCTGTCACTAGATTGAAAACTATGAAAACAGGTCTGGGCCTGACCTGGCAGACAGAGATGGATAATAGCTGGACGAGCTTGCAGATCTACAAGCATCAATGCGCAAACCCCTCGACGTCTGAACTTACGTGTTTTTCGGCTGCGCTACCTCTCAAGGGGATAGATCGTCGGGTCTCAAAGGAGGATCATCCCGTTGCGCTTTGCGGTATCAGTCGAACCTTCACCTTCGTTATCACCCCGGCTGTGCGAAACACGATCCTCGTCGACGACAATCTTTCTGCGTAACCTCCTCATAGTCCTTTATTAAGCGACGCTGTTCAGCCAAAGGACTTCGACAACCTCAGCTACTAGACGTGTGCTATCTCGCATTGACCACTCGTCCCATCAGCATTCAGAGAGTCAAGTTGCAAGTGCAGGACAAACCGGTCATGGCATCAGCAACAGCTAGAACAACAAGTACTTTGGAGCCTTCAGGAAGGCCGTCTACAGCCCCTGCCATCCATCAGCGATCCTCCGTAGTCGCCGCTTCGAATCGGTTGAACCGAAGCAAGACAGCACAGACAAGACGAAATTACTATGCGGTAGTGAGAACCAGGGAAAGGCAGGATCCAGGAAAGATCTTCGAATCTTGGCAGGAGGCCGAAGTGGAGATCAAGGTATTTAGCAGAGTCCACCTCACACAGTCCTTTTAATCATGCTGATCATACCCTCAAAGGCAAATGTCGACACCCTGTGGAAAGTCTTCAAAACCCGTCTGGCTGCAGAGGCTTACGTCGCCAAGAACCTACCTCCCCCATCAAGGGACAATCTTGACGTCTACGACATGCAACTGGATATAAACTATAGCGTTATCGGGCCGTCTAGCAGCTCCCTTGGAATGCCAATGGGTGAACATTTGGCTCGAAACTTTCCATCAACGCCTCCGCTTTCGGCTTCTTCCTTGCCTCTAGCTCCTCCTCGACCTCATTTCGCAAAGTCATCCAGTAGACGCTCGAGTAACGCCTCTTTGCGACTGGCCAGTCCCCTCCGGCAGGAAGTCATTGAAGAGGAGCCTGACATGATGTTGCAGGAGGAATCGGCCTCGCCCAAACCCCTGTCCCCATTACCGCTCGAACCGATCATTTCACCGGCCATGTCAAGCAAATCGCAGAGAAAGTCGTTCTTTGGGACTATTAGATCTGCCACACGAAGCTCTAGCAAATCGGTGAAAAGCGACAGGGATCAGGCCGTTGCATCTCCCATCAGTCCTGATGCAGTTGCCTGTCCCGCAAGCTCGGCCAAACGGGTTACGAGCGAGTTCGAACCATCTCTCGCCGTGAACACAAGAACGGACGAGAGTGCAGCTCATGCTCGTCCCGCGCTTGAATCTGCCACTCTTCCTCGGCCGACTGGCAGGAGGACGCCATCCGTTCGTTCTACGACCTCCCTCTGCCAGTATCCTGCGTCGTCGACTGTCCGCCCGAGATCGGCTGTGTCTAGTACACCGAGAAGTCTATGGACGGAATCGACTCTAGTTGTCGACATTTCCGACCTACCACAAACCCCACCGCAATCCCCCGGCAAGGTATACGACGAGTACCCAGAAGTCGCTGATGCCACACAGATGCGGTGTGCACCGAACACGCCAAAATTCTCTCGATCTGCCCTAAAAAACGCCGGCGTGACTTTACCAATGGCAGCACCCAAATTGCCATCCCAGAGTCGTATGGCCTCACCATTGGGATCACCTTGGCAATCACCCTCCAGTTCGAGAACCAACCTGGGAAGAAGTTGCTCGATCGTCTCCTTGGATGCTTCGAGCTTTATCCAGGATCAGCAAGCAGACGATATTGCCCCAGGAGGCGAGAGCGGCGCTGAGTCGACAGACTTTTTCACCGCCTTTGGCCCATTGCGAGCTTCTGCTCCTGGAGAGTTGTCACCTCTACCAAAAGCTTTCCGGCCTAGCCTTCGGTCAAAAGTATCGTCCTCATCTCTGGCGTCTTCGTTCTCGGCGACTTCTTTTCGAACGGCTTATGAACCAACCATTCCGACGAATGAAGCTGGCAAGACGCTCTTGACCGATACTTCCAGCTCACCAGAAGGGTCGCAGACCTTGTCGCCAATCCTCTCGAACCTCTCAACCAGCGATGGAACCCGAACATACAGCGAGAGCGGCACCTCCTCGAGTGACAGTCACCACAGCCACTTCATGCAGAGAGGGAACGCTTGTTTCGTGGATCCCAAACTAAATGCCAAGAAATCGGGAGGACTAAAGCGATTCTTGCGCATGTTTGGCATGACAACGAAACCCGGAAACCCGGCTGTAACAACATGATACGAGACTCCGGAGCGGAGCATCAGTACACCAACTTCGTTTCGAGCGGGCGATATTTGTTATCCTCAAGCGGGTTTTGCGAACGACGGACATTGAAACATTTGCGGCAGACTTTGGAACGAATAATGCCTATGAAGTAGTGCGACAATCGGATATGGTAGACCGATCCTTATATGGACAATGTAACCTCAATAGGTAACGGACAATGGAACAGATGATCATATGCGGATAGCAAGACGGATGCATCCAAAAGACCCAGCAGATGTAATTTCATCGCTCAGAAGATCCTATGTTCCGTGAAGATGAACGAGACTGCGACCTTCAGGAAACCCACTCCTCAATGAGCTCGCGAACTTCTCTTCGAACGGATTTGATTATCACGCGGGTCTCAGACCTCCTGTTGACAGCCTTAACCAACATTAACCAACAAGTGAACCCGATCTGAGTGACGGGAATACAAACGGAACGGAAGGCAGTGCTTGGAGATAAGAAATCGCATGCTTGTGCATCATGTGTTTATTACAATGGGAGGAATCCACTTGAACAGGAGCGGTCGAGAATCGTACTATAGTTGACAGTGGTAGACGATGGGCATCAGTATCTATCCGCTGATATGGCAACGAAGGTTTGAAGAAGTCGTAGAAATCAGAAAGTCGTTGAAAGCAACGAACGGAAGGACATTCCACTCGAACCGTTGCTGATCCGAATGAAATTGTGCAAACAAGTTTACACGTCGTTGGTTCTTCCGCCCCTGGAATAAGAGGTGCCAAGGAATAACATAATTCACTCGTCATAGATAGGCGATAGACAGAGAGGGGAAGTGGAATCGACAAGCAAGATAGCACTTGACACTCACCTTACTAAATTCACGTCCATGAAATCATCCGCACGTTGCAAGTCCCGCCAATCCTGATGTCGGAGCGCAGACGGGGAGGCGAATGGGCGGTGTCGCAGGTGGGTGAAGCATGGGACTGCGCACTATACAAAATCACATTCAATAGTCTCGCCTTAAGTAGGTAGACTGACAAGCACCGAGGTCGCGGTCCAGCCAGAAAATAATGCGCGTAGCTGTCGATCGCCGCTCGGGCGGCGCCTGACAAGGGAAAGCGCATCCTTTCTGTCAGTATTCTGTTGGCATTTTGGTTCTAGAATTCTCCAAGTCAAAGGTGAATGGCCATATCTACCGAGGGCAGACTGCCGACATTCGCATGAGGGAACCCTGCAGCGAAAGAGGCAATGTCACTCAGTCAAGCAGACAGATCAGGGATGGCCAACAATATTCAAGTCCCAGTGCAAAAGAGTTTTCACAAGCGAGTTGTGCATCTGAAAAGAGGTTATGTGCATCGGAGGTCGTGCGAAACTACTACACGCTGCAAGGCATATTACAGAAGAGTGATCGCTTTGTATAGTCGCTCGCGAAGAAATTAGATTAGTGGAAAGGTGTTTATAGACTGAAGAGTGTTCAAACACAGAGAGATTCAACATAAAGTCGATGGATACGGTAAAACTCACTGCCACTTACCCTAAAGCTCTGCAGATAGCATAACCTATGGTAACGATGACCTATGTAAAAGCAGCGAGGAATCGCTTCAGCGCGAGATCCGAGCGACCATGGTAGCCACATACGATAGTAGCCAAAATAGACGCAGGAACGCCATTCTTCAAGAAATCGCTGGCTTCGATGTATCGCTGGCCCAGCTTGTTCTCTTGCGTTATCCTATCCGAAGACGAGTGCCGTGAGTCTCGCGCACGTCTTACAGGCGTCCTCTCCACTTACGCTGTCATATTCGGGAATCCGCTGACTGGTAGACCCATTCCTGCGGAACAGATAAGTGCGGTAGCCTGCAGTACTTGCTGGTTTCAGTAAACCTGGCACAGAATGAAAGTGATCGAACTAACCATGATAAGCAGCCTAGGGTGGGGTTCATCCATTGCAGCCCCGACTTTCTCGGCAATAGGAACAAGTAACACGGCCGCGATGGTGTGCGAGATGCTACTTAAACACTCAGCCTTTGGATTGCGGCAACGTGAAAACAACGAGCACTTACAAGGTAGCTATGACCAATGCGATACCAGAGAAAAAGATGAGAATTGTGTATAGGCTCTTGCCTTCAATTGCATTCTCCAGAACCCGATTGAGATCCTCCAATAACCCGGAAGATAACACTGCCTTGCCCAGAGCTATTCCGCCCATCGCGAGGAATACGATACTCCAGTGGAAACTATGGAAATCATCCTGTGCGATTAAACTAGGTCAAATGGTGTCGTAATTTATGCCGACACAAACATACCTTTGAGAGGATTCCAGACCCGAAGAAAGCTATGACGGGAATGATGGCGATGATGCCCATATCGCCGATCCATGCTTCTAGCGACTTCTCAGCACACCAGAGGGCAATTGTGAGCAGCGTGACGAATAGGACGAAGTAGTGCGTCCCTGTCAGAGGATCTTGATTTTTCCTCATTCTCGGAATTTCAAGATCGTGTTCCCATCGATAACCAATGTGAAGGAAGGCCCATATAGCGACGATTGACACGGTCGCCACCGGGAGGGATATCGCAAACCACTGAAGCCATGACAGCGGAACGTCCATGCTAGCGAGAGCAATCAGGTTCTGCGGCGAAGAGATGGGTGAAGCTTGCCCTCCGATGTTGGCAGCCAAGGCGATGGCAATCTTCATTCATTTACGCGATCAGTACGAAGCTCGAAATTACTCGTCTGCGTGTTGGAATACTTACAATGAGACATCGTGAGAAGGCTGATTTGGGTGGCAACTCGTCGGTGATAGGCTGAAGCCGCGCAAATATAAATCAGCCCTGCGCCACCCTGTACGGCAAGGCACTTCGGCTCTCCCTTACCTTGATTAAAGCATAACACAAAGTTGGGGCAGCGACATTACTGATCCACATGCTGGCAAACGTAGCGACAAGCATCAAACACAGGAGAACAACACTCGGTTTCGATCCGGCGGCGTTGAGCACCCGAGTAGCAGTCATAACATCCAGTCGCGTCTTGCTGAGAACGGCGGCGATGGTGAAGCCACCGATCAGAAGCATGATTGTGGGCGAGAACATTTGCGAAAAGATATACCTGAAGAAACAGATTATCGGCGATGAAAGACGGCTGGGGAAGCATAAGATGACTGACTTGGTAGCATCACTGGCCGATAGGCGAACGTCATCTGCGTCACCTGATCTTATCATGCGCAAGACCACTGTGAGGAAGGGGACCGAGAAACTGGTGACAAATAGCGGAATCGCCTGCGAAAGAGCCGGTTAACACAAAGTCTGCTGGAGAACCGAATGCCTTCTTACCTCCGTTGCCCAAAGGATGGTACAGAAGAGTAACATGGCCAAACAGTTGCTCTCCTCTTCACGATCGAACGGCTGAATCTTGATGATACTGCCGAGGACACAGCAAGCGACGATAAAAATCAAGGGTCGTCGAGATACCCATGAGGGAATCCTGACAGTTCCGATAGGAGTACGTATGACCGTTTTCTCCGAGGCATATTGCGTTCCATCTTGGCCTACGACCTTGAGCTGTGCGTTCTCTCGACGCCGATCTTGGACCATCTTGGACCAAACAGTCTCCCTGTCCACCACGATCTGATGGTGGAGATAATAGCTGATCAACACCGCCACGAGCAGGTGCGAAGATTCAGTGTCTCACCTTTTCCCGCAATTGGGCACGAAGCTGCTGCTTTGCCAGTTCAAGATCACCTCCCGCCGCGACTCGGGCGTAAAGATAAAGGATTTGATCCATCATCTCATTGAGCCGGTCTTTAGTCTCAGTCTTCCAGGGATAAGATGTCAACACCGATTGAGCGATATAGCGTTTCTTTAGCTGTCGGTCAGAGGGTTTACTACTTAGCAAGGTCCGCACGCCGACATGGACATAGAACAAGCTTACATCAGAGTTGGTGTTCTTATCGTACCTATTGAGAAATGGCACACACACGCAGGAAATGCTCATTAGCCTGCGTCTTAAAATCTCACACCGTGACCTCGCCAATGCAAGCGTACTTTTTCAGAATTTTCTCGAATGCTGTCATGTTCAGCTCAGTATATTGACCCAAACTGTTACCTTCAAGCCAAAGCGCGGCAATCCTCTTCTTGAAGCCAATCCGAACTACTTTGCCGTAGTCCGAGCTGGCTGTCCAAATGTAAGATACCGCATGGGAGAGTCCTCCTTGAGCGGACGATGCGGAAATCATACTGTCCGCCAATCCAGTGTTATCCATCGGAATCAGTCCAAGATTGCCGCGGTACCTGTAATTCTGAGCTGCCCCTCCAGAGGAAGCGGAAGATACGGACAAACGATGTTCTCTGGCGGCATTCGATGCGGCCATCCCTGGAGCTGGAAGCTCGTAATCGGATACTGCCCGCTTGAATCTAGGCGAGGGACCCGCATTCGAGCCATTTTTCATCGGAGAGGCTGGGAGTATCGATCGGCTCCGACTTCGCGGCTTGCCACCTAGAGCGCGCGCAGTGTGTTGGGACTGTTGTAAGACAGCAGGCGCAAGAGCTGCCTCCAACAGATCCGTCTCATCCTTGGAATCGGCCAAGGGGCGGTTCATGTTCCCAAATCGCTTGAAGAAACCGGGTGCTGGCTGCATTGGCGGACTTCCTGCAGCTCCTGAAAGGTCGTTGCCACGCTGGTCATCATGAGAAAGACGTCGGCTGCTGCCAAGGATTCGACTGCCGGATTGGCTGAATGTGTGTGCCTCGTTTTCTATGTCCCCCTCGTCTTCCTCTTCTCTTTCCCCTTCCTCATCTTCTTCAATCACGTCCTCCAGCTCTCGGTCTTCTAGCATCCGGATCTCGCGTTGCAGCGCCTTGAAGTCTTCGGACAATTGCTGTTCCTTTTCCTTGTAAAATTCGACAACCTTGTTTCGTTCCCTGTCGCACGCCGCGATGAATTCCTCTTCAGACGCTCCACCTCGTTCATCCCCGACTTGAAGCAAAGGAGACACTTCCTCCTCATCACGACCGGTAACGGGACGACCACGATGATACGAAGGATCAAAAGGTTCGTTCGGGAAAAGTTTTTTCAGCCCATCATAGTCGACGTACTTGTCGAACCACTCGATATTGGAATTAAGCTCGAGTAACGTTCCGAACTTCATCTTCCCAGATTGTGTCCTCCAGGGGTGTTTATTGCCGTTGGACGACGGGGAACGGTCTCGCTGATGGTATAGCGGAAGAAGAGGTATAAATTCCCGACCGGTTTCGTGTTGGCCGCGTATCGTTGCGTCTTGCAGTATTGGATGTCCGATGGACTGTCCCTGTGTATCTCCTTCACTGCTGGTCGACGACGAGAACCTGCTCAGGACGTTGATGGTTTCCAGTAGAGGTGCCAGGCTGTTGCACGTGTGATACTGGACAGGGCCACCGATAGTTGAAAGCGCTGTAAATGTGTATCAAGCCAGAATGCGGTCTGCTGTCGATCACGGAAGCGGGCGCGAATTCTTGCGGCAGTACAGCACTAATATTTGGGTCATCCGCCAGGTTGTCCTGGGGTGTTGGGGTTGCCTTGCGTTTCTGCTTGTCACAGCGTGGCCACCCATAGATCATGTACCCTTATGTCGGTGGGTCTGCACGATAGTATTGGTGCCAGTATATCGAGTTCCTCACAATGTAACGCAATGGAGCGGAGCCGCCCAGCCGCCAAGGCGGCTCAGGCCTGGGCAGCTGCTTAGGAGCTTGCTTCAGGGCATCCCTTCGGCTACTCACTGGCTACCGTATGTCCCTCGAAGGAATTTACCAGCTCTGCCTCAAACAGGGTCAGCTGTACGGCGAAAGCGGTATAGAATCGCTATGAGTTTGGAAGAATGGAGCATGGCTCATTTATGTGACCGGAATGAAGTTTCCACAACCGTCTCCCCCACAGAATGCAATGGATCAGCTCAGCCAGGCCGTACTTGCCTCCATCTCGAACTTCAATTAACCCGAGGATGCGCCACAAACGGTTGGCGGATGTGTTGGATTTCAAGAATTCACGTATGATATGAGACTCGAGCAGGATTGACATGTCATCTTTCGCTTGAATAGCGGATTGATACAAATTTGAGTCGCCACAGAGAAAGGCTGCGAATCTTCGAGTCAAACAACAGCCTGATCGATGGACACAGTCGGCATTTCAACATTCTTGAATGATATAGTCAGAAGAGGAAAGGGAGCATTGTTGCACGAAAGAGTAAGCTGATTTGATTCTATATGGCCAGAGCGGCCCTTGGTTCACGGAACAATTCCGCGGTGGTGGCGGGACCCCATTATCACCTGTGTTGCACCGAAGGCGCCGATCAGATGGCAGTGGGGTTCAGAGCGCTGGTGATACTGAAGTGTAACAACTCGGCCTCGCTGCAAACGCGAGGGAAAGAGGAACAAGGTGAGAAAACAGTTCTCGGATCGAGCATTACAAGATAATCGCACGTACTCCTGTGCACCGATCCAGTTCTTGCTGTCGAACAAAAACTCGATGTCGCCGGACCTTCCCCAACTTGAAACAGACAGGTATTGTCAGTACAGCCGCTGATAAGATGCCGAGTATCGCCACTCACTCTTCATCAGGACCTCTTCCGATGTCTGCAAGAGCGGGTTCCACAAGTCGACTAAAGTGGCTGCTGACCTGAGGTTCCATGACGCATTGTGAGTGGAGATTGTATCACTATGCAGATGAGCCACCCACAGGAACTTTGACACTCCAGACACCCTTGTCCTTGCTAAGCGAGACAGTCTTGTAATCCAAAGCTGCAAGGGGAACGACGATGTACTTGACGGGATTGCCATTAATGTAAGCCGGGTAAGATCTGTCGTCCTTCTGCTCCGCGAGCTGATGATGACCTTCGAGGGTGTTGAGAGGCGCATTGACAGCGGTCGCATCTGAGGTGGCAGATTCTGCACCACTGGTAGTCGAAGCTGCGTGATCGTCACCGGCTTGAGTGGATGTGGCTTGCTGAGACGTAGAACCTCGACGGAACATCTTCTTGATTGTAGCCCCAATTCCACCACCGGAGCTCTCTTGGGCTTCAGTACCAGCTTTCGCGGGGGTAGAAGTGGCAGAAGCGGTAGTCTGCTTGGCTTGTTGAACCAAGGCAGACGCATCGTACGGAACGAGGACCGAGTCAACAGCGAGGATGAGAACGAGCGAGTTCTATAGGTTGACATAAAGGTATACTTCAGCTCTTGTCCGACACTGATTCTCTCAACGAATCGTGCATATAGCAAAGATACTCACGCCAGCTACACCAGCCATCACTGGACTGACCCACTTTCCGGTCTTCAACTCCATCGACTTGGTCCTCTTCAAGGTGGGTTCGCCTGCATTCAAGACATTCGCCTCGGAGCTTCGTCGCCCTTGCGCATCCGCCGAGCCAGGCTTGTCGCCTCGCGAAAGGATTCGTCGCAAGCCACCGCCTTGGGAATCACTTTCACCCCGAGAAAGGATTCGTCGTAATCCTCCAGAAGGTGCACCGGTGTCTTCGCCGCTGTTTCGTCGACCGAGACTGCCTCTGGAAAGAGTGCGGATGAGCCCGGGATTGTCATCGTCTCCTCCTGCTCGGCTACCTCGTCGACTCATGGTCCTTCGTTCGTTTGTAGTGAGGTGGATCACAGCTTGGCTTTGATATTGTTTCGCCGGGGGAGGCAAGGGAGGAGGTGCTGATGTCGTGGTGATGAACTCCATTGTGAGAATGCGATGTCGTGTGTTGCTTGTGAATAGGAGATTGATAAATTGATCAGTTGATCAAAGGTGCAGTACCTCTGACGAGGGGAACGGGCGGTATGCATTGGTATGTGATGAGTATATATGCGGTGTCGCCTGAGCCAGCGACTTCTATCCGTGCATTAGCATCCGGGAGCTAGACGCACAGTCGAACAATGAATAGCATAAGCCAGCAGGCCAGCAGTGCAGATGAAACGCGAACAGATGAACAAATAGCCAAGAACGTCATCTTGCGGATCCGTACGTCAGCTGATTATCGGAACAAGCGAACTGGCGTGTTTTCGTAGCTGTTTTCCTGTGATTGGTGAATCGGCTACATATCGTTGGTCTTTTGGCCCCCAGGTATGGGACTCTCCCCGAGTTATCAGTCAATTTCGTGCATATCGCCCTTGGTTCACCCTTCCTACGGTTATCAAACCTCCGTATACTATCGGTCTCTGTCTCACTTTTAGTGCCTCAAGGCGGTATAGCAAGTCGGCAACACGTGATCGGGAACTCCCTTCGGGTGCGTCCGGCTCTGCGCCTAGGCGTGAACATAGAGGTGAAAGTCTATCATTATCTGCACATGTCAGCAGTACGCCATCCAAGCTGGCAGAGTTCAGCGTGAGAGAGCAGAAGAGTACTTGAGTGTAGACGAGTTAGTTATACGATACTCCAGCGGCAGAGGGAGGTGCGAGATGCGGCTATAACTTCATGTTGTATAGATTCATCGACAACACCAGCTCGAGGGCGTACGTATGTAAATACCAAGTAGGGCCCGGGTCGTGACTCCGTTGTCCAAATCTGAATAGTTGACAAGCCGAGTAGTCAATACCGTCAGACTCTGGAGGGATTTAACAACATCATGATACAACCGATCGGATAATACAAAATCGCTTATCGTATCGAGAGCTAGAAAAACGCCTAGTAAATTATCTTCAAGATACATGGAATCCACGCCTCGGTGACTGTTCTGACATCAGCTTAGAGCTGCAAAAGCCGATAATGCGGAGATGAGGCTCGATGTTTCGATCTTGGTCATATCGGAGAGACCTGCCAACATTGGATAGATATCTCCAATTTGTTTGAGCAACTGTTAGTTGAGCGCAAGTAGTTGTTAGAGGCGAGTCCAGCACGATGTACCGCAGAGAGACTCACAAGTGTTGACAGTGTGTTCTCAAGCCGGATGAGCAAAGACTCAAGCACCACTGTTAGCTCCTCGTCCGTCATGTCCTCGCTTACACGGGGACCAAGGTAAGATGCTTGATGAAGAAGATTAGCCGATGGGATGGCTCTGATGGCCATAGTAGAGATGATAGGCGTCCCGTCTGCCTGGCCAGTCGTGGTCGTGTTTTGTATGTCAGCTTGTGCCGCGGAAACCGGTATGGATGATGTTGACAGATCAAGCGCGACAGTTGGCTCCAGTGTGATCGGATTGGATGTATGCGGCGAGCACGTTATCTGTGTCATGGCCTTGTGACGTTCTGCCGACAGCTTCGACGAAGAAATAGCCTCGAGACGAAAGACGAGGGAGACAAGCTGACGGACTTCCTCGACATTGATCGTGCGGTCCTCACCGCCATACAGTTTCGGCTGTACTTCGACATCCTTGCGTAACTGAGTGGATACTTCCAGTCGGCCGGCAAGCGCCTTAGGATAGACAAGGAAGAGCCTTACAGAAACTAAACGAGAGCAAATCAGTAAGCCGCTAAGACCAGACTTTCCCTTATGATGCCAGGAAACACACCTTCTAAGCCCTTGAGCTTCCGTTCGCCCATTTCCAGCACACCCACACCTAGCTTTCGCAGCTGAACGACATCCCGGCCGGTTTCGGTATCCAACGCCTCGGCGGCCTCGGATGCCTCCTCATCATTGTCAAGATACTTTGTTAAACCCTCGACTTCTTTGATAACGTCCGAGCTAACCATGATCTGACCCCCGTCTGCGACCGCCGACACCCGTGCTGATTTGTTGACCATGGGGCCAAAGTAATCCATCCGCCTAGTAATCGGATCTCTCTCCCAAACAGGCACGCCTATGTGAATACCCATTCGGACTGACAGTCCTCGGGCTATCAGCTCGCCATGACTGTCTCGAACTTCCCGTCCATCTGTACATTCTAAAATTTCACGCGGCCAGTCCTCGTTCAAGAGCTGAAGCTGGCAGGTAAAGCACCACAGCATCGCGGAAGTGACGGTAGGAAATGAGACCATGAAAGCGTCCCCTTCGGTTTTCACCTCGTACCCGCCGATAATTCGCAATTGACGACGCAGCAAGCTGTTATGCATTCGCATGGCGGTCTGCATGCCCGGATTCGTTTCCCATAGAGATGTCGAATTTTTGATATCGGTGAAAACCAAAGCGACTTGGCCAGTTGGCGGCTGGACTTCCTTTTCTAACCTCAGGAGAGTTCGGTCGCCAATGTCCTCCGGACGCCGTCGATTTCGCTTTGGACCGCTGTATATGCCTCCACCATCGCCTTCGCCACCTCCATCGGCGCGTTCCGCGACCGGTTTCGATCGCGCGTGTTTTTGTCGGAAGAGATCATTGACGGATATAACCATAACCATAATAGACCCTTCTGAACCATAGCTGATTGCCAGATCCCGAAGTTTCTGCGCGGCCATCATCGGGTCGTCTTTAACACCTCTGGCAATGTCAACGGCCGTTTGATACGAACACCAGTCCCACAGAGCACGGTTGGCGATGATGATGAACTCGTCGGCATCGGTAAGCTGGCGTGTAGTCACGTAAGGCAGCGAGTTCACAGCAGGAACGGCGTGATAAAAGCCAAAACCGCGCGAGTTGGGGATCTCATCGTTGATGAGTCCTCGCTGAGATACCCAACCTTCGCTTGCACGAATCCGCATGGTTTCTTCCCTTTCCAATGGATCATGCTTTTCCGAAAGCAATTCTGCTTCACCCCCACAGCTGATAACAGCCAAGGCTCGTCCGGCATTGGCGATATGTACTGTTTTCCCCTTGAGGTAGACCACGGCCCCCGACGCACCCCCGCGGAAGGACTGATTGAAGGCATTGTATGGTGTACTCCCCTGCGCGAATGAGGATGTGCTAGAATTCTTTCGTCGATGATCTTCGAGCATCAATTGATCGAAACAGTCTTTGTTAACGGAGAGGAACGTCCTGCGCAGAGCATCACTGATAGTGTCTGACTGATCCATGGCTTCCAATTTATTCTGAAAGGTGACCGCGGTCCGGTCCTGTACGTACTTTGGCACTTTGCCAGCGATAGTCGTCGGCACAGCCAAGCCAAACATTCCGAATAAGCATTCGTCGTCTTTCGAACGGAAGTTGGGCACCACCAGATCGATCATCGCAAGGTGATCGAACTTGCCCAAATTATCCGAGATACCGTAACCCATCGTGTTCACTTCCGAAAATGACGTTCGAACCCGGCGATCTTCGTATTCGTCCGGCAAAGATGGAATTCTCACTGTAACGTCCATCAGACCGAGCACGCGGAGATTCGTGAGCTTCGAAAAGTCTGCGAGGTCGCGGCGGATACTTCCTCCCAATTGCATGTCATGCTGATGACTCGGTTTGATTTCGAGTCGCTTATTACCTGATAAATTGAGGTATCGGAGTTCTAAATTCCAGTTCCTGGAAAACAGTGTCTTGTCAGTAATCTGTCGCCAATAGGTCGCACAACACTCGTACCAATTCCAATCATACGGCCAGTTGGCAATGTTGTATTTCAAGACATTGCTGCCAACGTCGAGAATCAAAAGCTTTCGAATCTTGCCTAATTCGGCTGGAAGTGTTTGAAGCTTGTTGCCGTTGAGGTGCACAATACGTAGCTTTGTAAGACGCTCCAGGTCTTCAGCCGGTAAGCTCGTCAAATTGTTGCCGCTGAGGTAAAGCTCATCAAGATTTGGATTTTTGCTGAGAGACCACGTCGGGATCTCGTATATGTCGTTAAAACTGAGATTCAGGCATCGCAGCTCCCCCATCATGGCTATCGTATCGAAGATATCGTCCGTTAACTGGTTATCACATAGAAGCAATTTCCGGAGAGAAGAACACAAAGGTAACGTAGTCGTAGTGGGCGTATCGGAACCGGGAGTGAAGGGGGCATCGTTCGGCATATCGAACAACGCCAAAGCATCATGCATGCTGACCGGCGGATCGGGGAAGGCGGGTAGAAGATTCGAACTGGCATTGAGTACCCGGAGCGATCTGCAATGCCATATGCCAATCGGTATTTCTCTAAGGTTGTTGTTGTGCACGTTGAGCACCTCGAGTTTGAGCAATTTTCCTAGACCACTAGGTAACGATGCAAGCACGTTGTCGACGCAAGATAGCGTTCGCAAGTTGGGCAAAAGCTCCAGAGTCTCGGGTAATCGCGTAAACTTGTTGTAATCGAGCTTCAGGGTGTCCAAATTCACCAATTGCCGTAGCGCATCATCCGCCAACGTTGAGAGTTTGGCATATGAAAGGTCAAGGACGGTCAGACTGTACGAAACGTCCATCGCCCCAGCGGCCAAGGTGAATCGAGTGAGGGAGTTGAATGGAACATCGAATTCCCTGACCTTCGGTCCAAGCTGAGCATCCAAGGAGACCAAATTATTGTGCTCTGCTTGAAGAATTGCCAAATTCGGGAGGGCGTAGACGGCGTTCAAGTTCGTGAGCTGATTGCGGCGAACGTCAAGTTCCCGAAGGCTCGCCAGGGAGGAGAACGAATCAGGGAATGTCACTAGCGCATTACCGGCTGCAACCAATCTTTCCAGGAACGCCAATTCGCAGAGTTCGGCGGGAAGGCTAGAAATTTCGTTGAAGGACACATCAAGATCCAGCAATCCGCGCATTTTGCAAATGTGATCTGGAAGACTAGTGAATTTGTTGTTCGAGATATTAAGGTATTTGAGGGACTTCATCTCCGCAAAATGTGCGGGAAGAGTGGCCAGTCGATTGTTCATAGCCTTCAGCGAGACTAGGGTCTGAATTTCATGCAGACCTGCATGTTCCAAGTCCTGTATGCGGTTGCAAGAGATATCCAGTCTTGTAAGGGCTGAGCTGTGCCGAATGCTTGGCGGAACCTTTTTCAAGGCCATGTAGGTCATCCGCAGCTCCCGCAGCGTCACGGCAGCCTGTACAAAGTCCAGCGGAATGTCTGACATGGAGTTCCTGGACAGGTTGAGGCTGATAATGTTGTGCGCGTGTCGATGCAGGAAAATCGGAATGGTCTGAAGATCCCTCCCCGCTAAGTCGACCAATTCGAAAGAATCGTAGGAACTTTCATCCTCCTACGAACGTGTATGACTCAGGTTCCGCGCACAGCATGTTTGCGGAGGTACTCACAGGATCGATCCTTGGCAGGACTGGCGGCTGATAGACAAATCGACAAAGCATTGCCAGATTTTCCCGTCCCATTTCAGTGATCTTGTCAGCGTCCGTATAACCTGCTTGCAGGATCCTCCGCAGCTGAATCGCAAGAGGCTTTTCTGATGGCAGCAGCAGTCGCTCTACCGAGATTCGACGTCAGCTTCGAGCTTGACTGGAAGCAAACGGAATATCTACCTTGACCTCGTTCTCGGATATACAGCTTCATTGTGCCCTTTGATCCCAGTGCTTTGCTGGCCAACGCATGTAGTATCTCGGACGTAGTGGTATGCAGAGGCCACGCCATAGTCGTATACGTGCTGTCTGGGTTGTAGATCCGTATGAAATGCTAGAGATGAGGAAAACACGCTTCTTTAGCGAAAATTGGCCGCTACCTGCAAAGACGAGAGTATCTTACGGTAACATTGGCATAATTACTGCCAGAAGTCCCTGGTCTGGTTGTCGTGCTCAGCTTGCCTCCTCCTGTCGTCGGCCTAGACTGCATCGGGAGATTGCCCGTCGTCGGTCGTTGTTTGCGCTTGAGGCCAGAATTGTATCCAAACGGCGGAGGCTTCTTTGTTTCTGCTGAGGCCTCGATACGAACTTCTTCGACACTGTAACTGATAGAGGCTTCAGGAATGTCATCCGCCTCATCGGACGAGGCTGCATCTTCTGGTTCTTCATCACCTTCCACACCCCAGGACTCTGGGGCTTGCCAAGCCGCCTGAGAGTTACCAGCGTTTCCGCCCTTTTCACTAAGCGGAGTCAGGCGGAAAGCTTGCATTTGAGTTCCCGGAGACGTTATGTCGGGAGTGAGTGCACTAAGTGCCTTGAAGCCCGCCGCATCCATGGTAAAAGTGTTCGGTTGGAGATCCAGCCGCATGTTGGGGCGCTTTCGCCCGGTTGCCTCTACAACCCCGTTGAATTCTTGATTTCCCTCCAACGCGACGCGGAAGCCGGCATCCGCCACAGGGGTGTCCAGTAGGACAGTGGATCCCGGTGACAAATCTGATGTATGTGATTCAACCTGTCGTAGCTGGGAAGGTCTTCGGGGTTGACTTTGAATCGATGCGATCGACGGCTGCTGTATCGTCGCTTGTGGCGATAGGGGCAAAGGCTGTGGATGAGGATGGAGACCACTGGTGGCGTCCATGGAGGGGATAAAGGGGTTCTGGCGCTGGAATGGATAGTCAGGTTGCTCCGTGGGCGAAATAGCAACACGGCTGGAACCTTCCGAAGTATTCGAGGTCGCATTCGAAGGGCGCCCTGGATACGATGTTGACCCGGACGAAGACGTTTGCGCAGATGGCGTGCGGGGCCGACTGGGACCGTGGTCTGACTGAGCAGTGGTGGATAGCGGCCCAGGAGAGTATGCGCCCGAACTCGCGTGGAACTGTGACATGTCAACGATACCCTCCATGTCATTGAGATCCGTATCGAGCTCGAATTTTTTCCCGATAGGTTCTCGAAGTGAAGTGGATGTTGAGATGTTGGGCTGACGCGCGACGGGCAGGGGCGGAGGCGGCAGTGAAGGCGTAGGCACCTGATGTAGCAATTCACTGACGTCTCCTGGTGCGGTTGATGGTCGACCTTTTCCCCCCTTGCCCGTAAATCGGCCCAGCATCCTACCCCCATACGCATGCGATTTTTCTTCAGCGGCACCGACAGATAACCTGGTCACCGAAGCTCGGCTGCCGAAGGCAGGTGCAACGCTGCCGATCCCAGTCGATGTACTGCTCAAGCCACTGGATGATCGGGTATTCCTGGTCTGTTTGGAAGTCGTACTATGGCCCTTGTCACGCGCTGGGAGTTATTGCTGACGGTCAATGAACATCGCACAGTACAGCGCAAAACTAGCCTTACCTTGCATGTCGACAGCTGGCATACTATGCTGTTTCCTCCGGAGTAGCCCTGACAACGCAGAGAGGCCTTTTTTCTTATCCTTATCTGGATGAATAGGAGCCACCGACGCGAAAGATGCCTGGCTATTGGTTCGCGAATTCCGTGAGAAGTTTGACACGGCATCAGTGCGGTTTACCGAATCAGCGCGGGAAACCGTTGGCAATCCGACTGTCATTTGGCTATCCTGACTGTCCCGCCGTTGGCTACGACCTCTATCGCCCAGGACGGATTCGGATCCCTGACTTGACAGAGAGTTTCTCCTGGATTCCGTGAAGGCCGAAAATGGGCTGGGTTGATCTGGCGGGGAGGCAGCGATGGTTGTTAAGGGTGAAAGATCTCGGCCTCCGCCGGTAAAGGAGATCTGGCGAGGTAGACGAGGAGCGATTGAAGTGACCGATCCAGCACGGTTGATAGACTGGGACGGGACATTTCGTGTCTCGATGGCAGCTTTCGGCGACAGCGACGAATCTTTTCTTGTCGCAAAGGTTGTGGAAGTTGGGGACTCGGCCGACTATACAATACGATAATGTGGTTATGCGAACATGAAATACGATGGAGTATGGTAGGGTAACAGACACAACGTACCGGCATATCGTCATCCATCAACCAGGGTGCAATGTCCGTGCCGCTTCCACTTCTTCCAACAGAGATGGGTCCGTGACTGGATGACTCTGAATGACTGCCGAACCTGCCCTCGGAAAACATAACGTCTCCCTCATCATGTGATGGGCTCATCGATGGGCCGCGAACCACACCAGGCCATCCTGACATCGCTATACTCGCATCCATAGTAGTTTGTGTCGACTGTCAGAGTAGGGAAAGAGCGGGAAACGATTCGTCAATAATTGCCGGATGCAGCGACCTCGTAGTCACAAACCTCTGCTGCCCCATGGCGAGATAGAGGTGGATCGAGCCGCGCATTGGGGAAAAACGGATCGCTTTCGGATCCTGCAGCAAGCGTAACATCAGCCCTTCCGTTCGAGGTGAACCGCAGGGGTCAAACTCACCATGCCGTGCAGCATCCACAGGGCGCTGGTCATTTTTTGTCGGTCCCATTACAAGACGTGTGGCCCTAGCCAGACATCAAAGCCGCCACACGACTGAAGTTTGATAAGCCTATCCCTGAGTAGAAGCGCACTCAATGTTCACCAGTCAGGAGAGCAAGCTGATGAAAATGTGGACAAGATGAGAGTGGGAACGGAAGACGCTCGGTGGCTGTTCCAGTTCGCCCGGAGTTCGGACGCGCGTCAAGCTGATCCGCTGGATCGCTGCCAGCGATCGCAAATAACCTGGTGGCCCGCACCGTGCGGACCTCTGATAGAAATCTACTACAAGTATAGGACGGAGCCTCAGCTCCTGGTGTCAGCAATCAGCGGGGGCGCATTGAGACCGGATGTCGACTCCTTGCGATCTTAGCTGAAGCGGTCCGTCGCACCGCGGACCAGGCCATCTGCTACGTCGCCCTCTCCGCTGCGTTACAGCAACTGCGCGGCGAGATAGATCTATTATGGACAGCGCTTGCCTTATGAAACTACTAGCTCGTCCTTGTGCCAGGACTCTTCGCTTCTCGTGACCCACGCTCCAATCACACGCAGGCACGACGTCTATGACCAGCGACTAACCGACTAAGCGGACTTGTGTGTGGGCAACACTGTCTGCTGTGCAAGATCAGTCGATAGATGCGGATTCAATGTCCTTCACACAAAGGTCACAGGAGAGATTCGGGTAGTAGGTCGCAAGTCAGAATACGATACTCTCCGCGCTGAATCTCCTCATGAGGTAATGGTCATTGTCCAAGCGCGACCTGCCAACAGCACAACATCGCTGCAGAACTACTAGGTGTAGGCCAGGAGTACCCATACCTTTTCCAGGCGTCGTAGGTTTGCTCATCTGCTCATATTTTCCAGCCTTTACAGCTAGTGCGGTGTTATCTGAATTGACTCAGATCATGTTAGAGCTGGGCGGCGCGATGCATAATTCGAGAAACCCCCGGCTCAATGCCTTCTAACATCCAGCTATATATACATAAAGCAAAAGGCCTGGTAAGTCGCCTATATCCAGGGGCCAGGATCTAGACTTTCGAGCGGCATAGGAGCGGGCAACAGTAGGAAGGGCGTCAAACAGATAGACCGGGCTTCGATTGCGGTGCCCTGGACATTGTGTTCATCAGAACCAGTCCTAGTATACTCTGAGTCGTACTGCGGGCTGAGCCTCTCTTTCGAATACAAGCTTTACTTCCAAACACAACGCTTTGAATACGACCATGTCGTATATGCAAAATACAGAGATGTGAAGCTATGAAAACAGGTCATAGGGAACATACTGTTACGGATGAACCTAGATGGTGCGAAATACAGGGGACCTAAAAGCAATATGTCTATGATGTTGGAGTCGCTTTTTATCGGCCACTGTCTACAAAGGTATGGCCCTGACGCCATCTGGTCCAGGTCCAAACTCTCCGGAATGATGGTCTGAAGCAGCGCTCAGTTGCGTCAAGCGAGCAGCAAGACTGTTGGCTTCCTCGGCCTGCTGATCCATACCGGCCAGATCACCTTCGCTTCTCGTTCTGTCTAACATTCTTTCCGAATCGTCGTATGTTGGCGGAAGGGCGCTCGTTGGAACGACGCCGCCCCCGAGCCACTCTCTTGCAACGGCATAAGAAGGCACTTGGCTAAGGGGGTCAATGACAGGCGCTGACACAGGCGGTGTCGTCGAACCCGAATGGGGCGATTGCGTACCCTGTTGAGCAGTTGATCGCTCCGCCAGGGACGTAAATGCCGCGTGTGAACCGAGGGAAAATGAGGATCTTGGTAAACGTCCATCCGTGGTCGGAGCTAGTACCGGTGACACAGCTGGCGATTGTTCCCGGCTGCTGGGCCCCGATGTAGGCTGGGATCTGTGTGCGACCCGACCACCAAGGGACGTTAATGGCTTGATTCCCGCCGGCAGGTGGAATAGACTGGGAATGCCGTATGATGGGCGTCGATCCATGGGAGGAGGCACGACGCTGGCCATGCCGTTTGCCAGGCTGCCACCCTGAATCGTTGCCACGCTGGGCGGTCGTTCGGGACTGGACGCTCTACTACCTGCTCGGCTTCCAGTGTTTGAGCTTCTGCCACTTCGGAATCCGAGCCGCGATCCAGGTCGACTTGAAGTGCGAGATTCCGGAGGAGTTGCCCGGGGCGATGATTGGCTGGATTCAATGTTCGGATTGTTTGCCGCTGCTAATCCACCCAATGACAGCAGCAACTCGGAGTCCGCCCAGCTGAGTTGAGGCCGCTCAGGGACGTCATCTGCCAAGTGCATTCCATCGTTCTCGCCATGCTGCTCTGATCCACGACGCGAGCCGAGTATCGGTGAACCAGGTCGAGAGGGTCCACGGGACATTGGTGGAGTACCGGAATGAGGGGTGCGATTGCCCGAAGGAATATAGCTCGTAGTCGGGCCAAGTGCTGCATTTGCGACACGATCGTAGACGTGATCGTTGTAGCTCGGCAAGTCAACCTGTGTGGTCTCCTCGACCTGACCTCCGAACAATAAAGCTCGGGTTCCGGCAGAAGCTGTCTGTGCTTCTGAGAGCACAGCATGCGGAAGAATGTGGATGGGCAAAGCACATCGCAATTCCGAAACATGACCGTCTGGGTTCGAGATTGCGCAAGACCACTTAATCTTATGGGTAACATAAACGGGGTGAACGTTGTGCGAAGGGGTCGTCCAAGACGGGATCGGGATGGTGATCATGGTGTCGACCTCATCGTCTCCAATATTGATGTCGTCATCGTCTCCGTTGCGCATGTCATCGGGAAAGTCAGCAAGGGTCGGATGTGACGGACCAGGAGTCGCATTTGCTGAACCAGAGCCTGAACCTGGATGCCCAAAGTAGCCATCAGCAGCTCGGCCGGTGGAGGGCCCGGACGAGTTGGCGAAACTCCCGACTCGGGATGACAATCCAGAATCCGGTAGCGGCGTGACAGCGCCGAGCGCATGATCGCGAACCGCACGATGATGAGGACTCGATGGCGCACTTGGAGTAGCGGATCCTGGCGCAACAGAATCCTCGCTGTAGTAATGGTGAGGGGGCGCGATCGGCTGCGCTCCGGCCTCTGTGACTCGATAAGCCCTCCCGTTCTTGATCTCGTGCTTGGTGCTGGCGGCGACTCGAACTTCGTTATGAGAGCTATGCCGAGTGTGGACTTGACTATATTCCTTGACCACTGACGATACACTCGTGACTTTGACACCTTTCGCCAATGGCATAAACTTGACGTTTACTGGGATTTCATCGCCTGCCGCATAGGCCTTGAATGGTAACGTCAAGCAGTACATGACTTTGCCGGGCCAAGTGTTCTCGATTTCAAGAGTTTGGTTGAACTCCAAAGCCTCGTTGGTGAAGCTCCTGACGACAGTAACATTCTTCTGGGCGTGGAAATTGCTGCTAAAGGCTGATCGCACAGCTGTAGCTCGTAATTTATAGGATATGTTGGCGTCATTGAGGTAGGTTTTCAGCGTAGATGGGAGGTTGCCTTCGAAAGTAAATCCGAATTGGAAAGCATGTCTGCCGGCCTTCAAAGTATGCGAATGACTCTTCGTACCCTGTAAGAATGACCAGTCGTGGGTGAGGAAATGATGCGTGAAATGATGATTCTTGCTGCCCGAAGCGCTACATTAATAGTTATAGGTTCAGCGTAAGTCGGAATCTTATTCCAAGAAAGCCTACCTCGAAGCGTCGAAGAATGCGACTTTCGCTTTACCCTCTAGCTTTAATGTCAACTCCTTGATATTGGTACTCTCTGTTAGATTGAGCACCACTTGACCTGTCATGAGGGCCGGATTCACATCCCCTCCAGCGCCTCGAAGCACGATTAGGTCGTTGTCAAGGTAAATTTCGAGAGGCAGAGAGTGGTGTGCAGGTTGCGGATACCGATCGCCACCGGAGCTAGCAATGCTCGCGGCAACTGGCTGACTACGTCCGGCAGGGAAATATGACGCGACTGTAGACGAACTGACGGCTGTAGGCGTTGCTGGGAACGCTTCTGCATCGTATGCTGGCGTAGTTGGCCGCGAACCGTATATGTCCGTGAGGGGGTCACTCTCGAGATACGCGGGTGTCCGTACAGCTGGTAAATTGAGCGGTGGTGCCCTTGGTCCAGACACACTTCTAGGATTCGCGGCCCGCAGGCTGGGGGAACCAGGGCGCGATGGCGGAGCGGAAGACGTTGCGGAGCTGTTGCCTGATGCCTGCCCTCCGAGACTACTTTGCGATGAGGTTGAACTACCGTTCATATACGGAGCGAACCAGTGAGGCATGATGGCGGATACTCGGTGTTAAGCTAGGTTGAAAAGAAACAGGTCAGTTGCTGAACGCTGCTCGCTCTGCAGGAGCCGGTATCTGACAGACCTTTGGTATACGAGTTTCGACGGTTTCACAACAGTGGACTGATATAGGGTGTCTTTCTTGAGCGTCAACGAAGGCCGCCTTTCATCCTGGGGTTCTCAGGTCAACACTGCAGAGGAAAATATCCCGTTGACAGCAAACGCCCGATTTCAGCCATGGTGACGTCCTCAAAACCAAAACGGGGCGGCCGTTGTCGGTCGCTTGGGCTGAAATCACGCTAAATTTTGCACGTCATTCATTCGTACCAGATCAGAGTCGGCTTATCGCCTTCCGTTGGTTCCGCCCGTCTCCGCAAAACGGGGCGGTTGAGCGGGTTCGACCCTTATCAGTCGAGAGGAGGCCGCACTGTAACCCATGTCAGATCTGGGAATTTTGGGCGATGTCATAACGCCTGTTTAGCTAGCTGTTGAAGGCTCATAGCAGGTAGTCGGATGTTGCCTGCTGCTTCTCGTTCAGATGGCTGAGTAGACAGCTAGGTAGATCATCACTGTCTGTGTCTGTCCAAATGGGGAACAGGACAGCGCTTCTGAGCATGAGATCGGCGAGACGTGGTTGTTGCCACCAACAAAGTTACCTCGCTGTCCATCTGTCCTTCACCGGAATCACCAGGTAGCGCAACCAGTTTCACCAAGTGTTTAATACCATGCGTATAACGCTATCGGGAAAAGATGCCAAAGAGGAGACGAGGATGCTGGACATGTGTCCGTATCACATGAAACGCCCCGGCACGGTCGAGGAACATGCTACAGCGATTGAGACTGTGTATGGGTGCATGACTGTTGAACCCATGCCTGTTGAGCACGTCTGCCAAACTGATGGCGACCTACATCCATAACCATACACAACTGCGTGGCGTCCGCACTCCCATCTGCCGGCAAGGTCGACACGCCCCGTCAACGTTTGCAACGTCCACCTTCCCATCCTCTTCGCCCCACCAGATACAGCCAACGTCTTGAAATTGAGTCGTCCTTACTGTTTCGAAAATGTCTGTTTACCGGCAAGCGATGGCGAAACTGCTGCCAGTAGCCAAGACGACATTAGACGTGGCACTTAGTAGGCTCCAGGTGAGGGTCCTGCTCGGGGTTGCCCCGCGAACTGTTGAAGGTAACCCTGCGCCGACATTCCGTTCGACATCTGTGGCGTTGGTTGCTGAGGCGGCGGTGAACCCGCCGTTCCGTTTGAAGGTGCATGAATGCGTTGTTGAGGAGCTCGCATCTGATTGATGTTACCGCTGGGCGGTAGTTGAGGTGGTTGCGGCGTCTGCTGTGTAAGAGCCCTTGGCTGTGGTGTCTGGGATTCTTGAGAGCGTTCGGATTCGTCCGCAGAGGCAGAGGGTGCTACGTAGAGCTTGGGATCGATGTTTGAGGGGATCGCGGCGATTTGCGTGCCTAGCTCTTGTTCAATCCTGTATAAGTTGTGCCGATCTTCCACCTGAACAAGCGCGACATAGTCTGAGTAGTCATCGTAGAACTGATGAGCCGGTAGACTTACCGTTACGAGACTGACTGCAAGACCTAGATGACCGAAACGGCCTGAACGACCTATTCTATGTAGGTATGACTCGGCGGTTTTTGGGAAATCTAGGGTGCCAGCCAGTCAGACTGAGAACCTTTGAGAAGAAGGGTATCGAATTACCGAAATTGATAACAACGTTGACAGCTTGGATATCTATACCTCGAGTGAGCAAATCTGTGGCGGATTTACGTCAGGATTGATTCAGAGCATACGAACGAACATGACTTCGGCATACCTGAACAGACTAGATTTCGTGTGGCTCCGGCTCGGAAATCGTGGAACACTCGATTTCGGTGTGCTTGAAGCATCTTGGCGTGGGAGTAGAAACAGGAATACCCGAGTTCCGTGATCTTCTTGGCGAGCAGTTCGACACGGTTGGTGGAGTTACAGAAGATGATGGATTGGTTGATTTGGAGCTGGAAGTTTCGTCGCGTCAGTACATCTGCCTGTCGCACACAAAGCAAGAGCGTGGGCTCACCTTGGAGAAAAGTGTATTCAGACATTGAACCTTTTGTCGCTCCTCGACAAAGGCGTAGTATTGGGTCACGCCCTTGAGCGTCAGTTCCTCCATCAGGTTGATCTCGTAAGCATCCGTCATGTTTCGATCCTGAATGATGTAGAAAGTCAGCCATCGATTGGTTTTGCTGAGAAACGTAGACCTGCCCTGAAGTCCTTGACGATCATAGGGAATGTTGCTGAAAACAGCATCACTTGTCGTTCAGGTGCACACATTGCCAATAGCTGTTCCACAACGATCGTGAACTCCTTGCTTAGCAACTTGTCTGCTTCGTCCATGATGAACGTTTTGCATTTCTTCAAATCTGCGATGCCCTTGGAGGCAAGATCCAGGAGACGGCCGGGCGTTGCGACCATGATATGAACAGATTCTTGAAGTCGCAAGATATCGTCTTTCAGCGTTGTACCGCCGGTTGTAACCATAATTTCGAGGCCCATATGTTTAGATAACGTTTTGCAGACTTGCGATGTTTGAAGTGCGAGTTCCCGAGTGGGTACCAAGATGACGGCCTGTATATGCGGCAGTAGTGGATTCGCTTGTTGCAGGGTTGGGATCACAAAAGCGGCAGTCTAGGAAGCCAGTTACAAGCGTATGAGTATCTCACTTGGCGAGATTAGCCAGTTAGAGCGCACCTTTCCTGTACCGTTCTTCGCTCTCGCCAGAATATCCTTTCCGGCGATCGCTACTGGTATGGCCTCTTCCTGAATGGGTGATGGCTTTTCAAATCCAGCTTCAAAGATGCCCATCAGCAATTCGCGTTTGAGGTTGAAGTCCTCGAAGTCGCTGCCCTTGGTTGCTGTGACATCCTACGGTTACAGGCTTCAGAAAGGGAGATCATGGTGGATTGTAGACGCAAACTCACTTCGGTCTGTGGCCTTTCATCCTTTGGTGGGGCCTGAAGTCTTGATTTCCAGTCTGCTCCGTTTGATTTCTTGCTACGAGCGCAGAGTATGTAGATTAATACGACGCACGAAGCCACTCAGAGGGACCACACTACACTCACGTAGCAGTCACAGAGGTCATGTTGCAAGTGCAGTCAGAAATATATAGAGAATGACTGTGGTAGTGACAACGGTAAGCTCCCGGACAGTCGCTTCCGGTAGACCAAAATCCGACGTACAAAGATAACGATGTTTGCACCTGCGATGATCAGGTCGCAGTGAATGGATGGGTGTTTTGTAAGACTCTGGGTTTGTAAAGTCTCCTTTCTCTGTTACGGGGTCGTATGGTGGGTGGTACCCGAAAGCTGCAGTTGAGTTGTATCCCGTTCGTTGGATGGTGTCTTTCGAGGAAGCACGGGTGTGAGAGGGAGAGCGGATTAAGGAGGAAAGCGTGATCCTTTGAACCCGATAAATGCTGCTATCGAGAACAACCGTATCCAATTCCCTCGACCGACCTTGTTCTTAAGCAGTGCGCGTAGCAATGACGTGTTGAACAGGCGGCAAAAGAAAAACAGAATCAACTGGTCGAGATTACGTGGCATGAAGAGCACACGTACGTCTGGTACTAGATCTGATTCATACAACTGTCTCGACTTTCGATCTTCACCTGCACGTACTCCTGAGTTGAACTGCTCCCCTTGTAACGATGCAGATAATCGAGTATCAAAGTCCTCGCCCCACGAATCGCGAATCAAGTAGCTATTACAGTCAAGCAGGAGTCGAGTTCCGATCTCCCTTCCCAACATGTCTGAATTGGAATTGGCCGCTCATAAATCCACGTAACTCTCCTTCTTGTCTCAATCAGTGGCCAATAGCATATGCAACTGGTCCTTCTTCTCAAGCAGATCAACCTTGGCCTGATCCCTGTCCTCCTCGAGTTGGAGAAAGAACGGCGCTCATTGCGTCGTGTGTTTCCACAAAAAGTCGCTTTCACCGCGAAAGACGGCGAGAATGCCGACTACGAGAAGCGTCGGAATCGGTAGAAGGGTTAAGATGAAAGGCACCATAGAACGCTACTGCCTGTTGACCATCAGATAAGAGGTAGAAGAAAGCAGATTGAGCGGACTCGGTACGATTCAAGCTTCATGTCTCACGATATTGGATCAGATCCAGGCAGAGTCTTCGAACACGACGTTACCAACTCCCGTCATTGACGCCCACATATTAAAACTCTCGGTTAGTCACATGAACAATAGCCGCAGCGAACTAGAGGTGGGCTGGCTTTGGCATTAGAGGGAGACATGAGACGATTGCTGGCTTAGCGAAGTTAAGCATGAGTGCCATACAAAGGTACGCGGAACCTGAGTACCAGGGAGGGTGGAGAGGTTGATCCAGAGCACGCGCAATGATGATCTCGGGGGGGAAAGGATCCGGATGAAGCGAACGATTCCGTCGGAGGCTAGCTCCAGATCTAGAGCGGATGATAGGGGTTCTTCGTTGGAATCAAGCAGATATGCGGGCTTGTGGTTTGGGTTGATTTCGCATAGATTTCTGCGGCGTGAGCATACAACATCGGTACGATAGAGTCGGGAGATAATGACGCCCAGGAACGAGCCTGTCCATAGGTCAGGCACAAAGACCGTGTAAAGCTCCATCGAGCGGTCCCTCCAAGGTACAAGGGCGGAGGGGAAATTTGTTCCTTCGTCTTCACCATTAGGGAAAATGACCTTCAGCCAGTCGATGAACAATGGCATTGCACACGAAAGAACTATCACGGCGGTTGCGAGGATCGCATACCAGTTGACAGCCTTGCGCAATGGCGGACTTGATTATGTCGGAAGCGTTGTCATCAGTAAGGAGGGCTGGAAGACTGTCTCTATGCGGAAGTAGCATCAGAATGGTAGCTGATATACGTCCCAGAATGCGCAAAAGGGAAGAAGCAAGCAGAACGACATTGGCGGTAGGCGATGAAGAAAGGGGCCACACCGAACAAACCGATCCTGAGAAACCCTAAAGGCGTTGTATGAGTAAGGAAGTGCGTGTTAGAACGCATGTATGTACCTTTCGATTCCTCCCTAGTATACACCTCGTGGGTAGTGCCAGTCAAAAGTGCCCCGTTGTAATAGCTTGCAATGGCCTTCGGAAAGTTACGACTTCGGTCAGCGTCTAGTTCGCTAAACGGAAATGAACCCCACTTACGGGAAATATGCACATCTGCAATATAACACAGCGTCACTGGTCCAAGCCGGAAGATACTTGCTGCGTGCCCTGCTGCCGCGCATAGTGCTATGAAGACGATCAGAGTACGAAGAAAGCGCTGATAGGATTCGATTCACTTTCTTCTCCCCTTGCATTTCTTCCGTTGCGGCTTCAGGCTTGGATGTCGGCATTTATCGAGAAGCGTACCATCTGGCGAGAGAGTAGGTGGCGGCTAAAGGTGTCACGAGCAGCGCGGTCTTGACGGTTGCTATTTCTAGACTCCTATGATCCTGGTTCTTCAGCTGTTCAGGTCGCCCAGGTGCGTGCAGGTTGCTGTATCGGGAAGAACGATCAAATACCTTCACGTACCGAAAGTCGCACTACGGGCATCACCTGATCGGCAATCCGTTTGCTAGCTCGTTCGCGATGACTCAATCGGGATCGCTAGATGTCAAAGCTGATCCAACTGTTCCACGTAACGCTAAATGGTAGAACGCTGCGAAACATCAAGAAAGTTGGTATCGCGAGCCAGATCCCAAAGATACCGAGTAACACCCGTACAGGACCGGACGATGTCCAGATACTACCGATCGGGTCGAAAAGCGGTGGACAAACAATCTCAAGAATGGAACTGATGGCTAAACATACAGTCGCCCAGACATCTAACCCCACGATGGTCGTTCGCGTGTACCAGTATATCGTATCCAGGAAATAGACAGCCAGTAGAAGCGGGCCGCTGATGAACGCCTCGGTCAGCGGGGAGAACTCGATCCCACCTCGGTTAGATCCCACACGACTGCGCCTGGTGCGCTCACGAGCTCACGGATCAACTCCTAAACAGATTTCCTATTGATGGGCGGCGCCTGTCCCGCTACGTCGGATTGCAAAATGACCTTCGCTTGTACGACCCGGTCAACGGCCATTAGGCCGGCGCGCCGAATCCTCAATTGAGGCAGTGATGGATACATGTCATATACACTCGGAGCATTGTACTGTTGCCCCTTACAGGTCGTGGATGAGCGAAAGTCACTCCGATGAGGCACGACGATTTTGGTATGGAGTCCATGTTTCTCTATCTACGCGAAGCTGGAAGGCGAAGCATTAAAGCTGTTCCTTCTATCCTTCCACATCGGGAGGGCGACAGATAACCCTATGGCAAACATTCGGAATGGGTGCCCTACTCTTTCAGTGGCAATGGCTTGATCGGCTTGGCGGAGTCTTCGCCAACGAAGAAGAAGTTACCGGCATTCTTCTGTTCTCGATCCATCAAACTGTTGAGCTTGTTGATTCGAGGTCGGCTGTGCGAGGAAGGCAGTCAGCAACGCTTCATGCTTTGTTCTTCGAGGGCAACAGCTTACAAGTTGGTAGGATCACGTCGGAAAGTGATATCCAGTGTGTTCAAGAACTTGTTGAAACCGGAGACCAAGCCTTGCGGCCTGAAGTGAGACAGGGGTTGATGAGCCTAAGGTCTTCAAACCAGCGGTGTTCACACTGCGACTTACTTTCGGGCAAAGGCGTGGACCCCTGGTTGTCCGTCGTAAACGATAACCTTGTCAGCAAGGTAAGTAGCCATGATGAAATCGTGTTCGATAACGAGGGCGGTACGTCTTGCAGACAGGATGAAACGCTTGATTATTTTGGCAGCAGTTATACGTTGTTCGGAATCGAGGTAGGCTGAAGGTTCGTCGATCAAGTAAATGTCCGCGGGAAGACCCAGAGCCAAAACAATGGCAACTCGTTGCAGTTCACCACCAGAAAGACTGTTGCAGAGGAATGTCGCAATCCGTGTCAGCGACTCATACATCATACCCCCATGTAGTGCTTACGTCTGCACTTCTTGGTCCATCAACACTTCCAACTGCATGGGCTTGATGACCTCGGTGTTGAATGTGGGGTCTGTGGCACAGAATGACAGAGCATCAGGTGTTGTCCACTTTTGCAACTGCCCAACGAAACCCACCCATAAAGGCACCCTTAATCCTCTTCAGCAGCAGCATACGTACAGTGCCAGGGAACTTCGGCGAGACTATTGATATAAACACCGCAGCTCAGTAATTGATCTTTCTCGACGGACAATGGCTGCATGAGACTTACTCGTTTGAGGCTTGAGCGATACCTTGAAACCTAGTTGGTCCGCGTCCTTCTCGTTGTCTGGCTTATGCTTGCCGGCCAGCATTTGCACAAAGGTCGTCTTGCCCATACCATTCTCACCAACGAGAACAACGATTTCCGAATCAGAGAAACCACCTGCTTCCACTTCAAGCTTGAAGCCTCCCAGGGTCTTGGTCATTGCAGGGTAACGGAAGTCCTTGGTTTTCGGGGCAATCATGTCGTCCGCCGTTTCACCTTGCTTGAACTTCAATGGCTCCGCTCGTGTTCGAATGTTCTCGGTCGGGATGTAACCATCCAAGAAGACATTAATACCTGTTTTTTTGCTGCGAATTAGCCCTTGCGCAAGAGATCATGAAAGCAAAAGGGGCTCACCTTCTCGTACGGAGAAAGGCATGGTGACCACACCGTACACGGAGGGCGTGCCGTAGAAGCAGCAGATAAAGTCCGACAGGTAATCCAACACGGACAAATCGTGTTCGACGGCGATGACGTAGAGATCGTGGTGCAACAGCCCTCGAATGACTCGAGCTGCGGCCAGACGTTGACGGACATCGAGATACGATGACGGCTCGTCAAACATGTATACGTCGGCTTGCTGAACACATGCCAAAGCGATGGCGAACCGTTGCAGCTCTCCACCACTCAACTGCCCGACTTCTCGCTCCATCAGCTTGGTCAACTCCAACTCTGCCCCTAGAGCTTCCACGCTTCCGTTACCTTCTCGCTCGGCCTTCGCATTCAACATCTTTCCGACCGTCATGCCCTCCTTCTTGATTTGTCGGGGAATCAAGTCGACGTATTGAGGTTTGACAATGGCCTTGATGTTGTCCTCTAGAACCTTGGTGAAAAAGTTTTGCAGCTCGGAACCTCGGAAATACTTGAGAATCTCCTGCCACTCGGGAGGGTCTTCGTACCGACCCAGATTGGGCTTGAGCTTTCCCGCGAGAATCTTTAGTGCCGTACTCTTGCCGATACCGTTTGTTCCGACCAAGCCCAGAACTTGACCCGGTCGGGGCATGGGTAGACGATGGAGCTTGAAAGAGTTGGCTGAGTATCGATGAGTAACATGCGATTCAAGATTTGTTGGCAAGTTGAAAATGCTGATGGCCTCGAAAGGACACCTTGGAATATGCTATTGTCAGCTTATGATTGGGTTCTGATCGAAGGTGGGACTAACTTTTTGACACAGATACCACAACCGATACAAAGCTCTTCGGAAAGGAAGGCCTTCTTGTCATTGGGATTCACTTCGATACAGAGCTTGCCCATCTTGACGACCGGGCATGATTTTTTGCACTCCTGACGACTGAACGGAGATGACGAGGCATGAGCTTTGAGCACCTGAGCAACCATAACAATTAGATACATACCATTTCTTGGGCTTGCACTGGAAAGAGAATACAAACCTGTCAGCAAAAGCACGGTGGAATCGTCATGAGCACGTCCCACCCACCTTGTCATCAGAGACCAATGCGATACGGGTGAGCTTTTCAGACTCAGACTGCTTGGACTTGGGCGGCATGCTTGAAGATTATCACCGTGCGAAGTTGAGCTGTCGACGTCAGCGATCCTTCCCAAGTTCCTTGCGCAGCTAGATATGGTCGTCGCGAAACCTGCAATGACTGACAGCTGTCGCCTCCTTCACGAATGACAATGGAAGCGGTTTCGCATTGACAACATTTGAGAGCAATCGACTTTTCTTGCCGCGGGAGCAAGCGCGAACGAGACAGAAGGGCACTAACCAAAAGCGCAAGACGTACTTTGGGGCTCTCTTGGCTTCAGCCAATGGTATCGTGTATATTATCGCCTGCGAGGGAGTTGCACGATTGCGTACAGGACACCACAGGTGGCTCGTTACGACTCTAGACGTTGTGGTGAAGACAGGAGTACAACTGTGCTCAACAGCTAGGAACCCTTCTACAAAGCGAACCCAAGAAATCCCAAAAATAAGACCGATAAGACTGCAATTCATGCGTATGCACACCCTATGTCCAAGAAGATGTGAATGTGCCCTGCTGCATCAATTGCAAGATCGTGGACGCAGACCTGTTCCATTGAATCTGGTCAGCACTGCTTGGTCTCGACCAGCCGTCGGCACTCACATCTGTCCCAATACATCATTTCCGCTGGCAAAAGGTACATCCCACTGATTGGCATCGTTTAATACCCCATTGCCTTGCGAAATGGCATCTATCATCGAGACATCAGGCTCGAGGTTTTCAAACTGGTCAAACGCTGCCGAGGCCGGTCCAAGTGTATCCATCGGAAGGTAGTCGTCTCTGCTGCCCGACGTCGAGTGATGAACTGGATTCATCCCATTCCCCAGAGCAAGTCCATTGTCGTGAATGTCATATTGGCTTGAGCAACCAATTCCAGCGAAATGCAGAGATTCGGCGGGTGGAACCCCGGTAAGCGTTGCTGCCGTTTGCATGTTACGCAGCGATTCCATGCCCCCGGTTAAAGTGTTACTAATGCTTGGAAGCTGGTTATTCGATGGCGTAATACCGTTCGGAGATGCCGCAGCGGAAAGATCAAAAAACTCCTGCGTCGATAACAGGGCGTTGGCTGATGCCGGGTTGTCTAGTGCATCGGTCAACCACTTCGATAGGTCTTGAAACTCGTTAGTATCCATAATATCCAATTTTGGTTGGTGTGCCTGGCCTGAAGCGGTATCACTGGATCGAGCAGCGAGATCTCCAATTTCGGGTGGTGCCAATGTGCTGGATGACAGAAGTTTGCTTGAAGGCGAGCCATTGCCCACGTTTTGCTGAAGAAACGATCCCCGGTTTCGCGTCACAGACAGTTTTTGCGGGTTCACGACAGGAGAGGGTGATCTGCGTTTCTGAACAGGTCGGAGCCAGGCTGGTGAAGGCCTGGCGTCGAACTTGTGCGCTCGAGGCGTATCCACTGGAATGTGACAAACTATACGCATCATTTGCTTCAGTGACGACGACTTCCAAGAGATGTCTTCCACACTCACTCCTGCAGAACTCCTCAATGATATCCGCGGATCGTAAGCCACACAGGTACCTACCACTGAATCGTCTCAACAGTCCTACGCAGGATCTAAGTCCCTCGGTGGCTGGAGCGATAAGATGAGCAAAATCGGGCGTCTTGCAATTGAGAACGACGGCTACTAGCGTTCGGCCTGCTTGCGCCAACTGGTGGATAACATGCACGCCATCTGTTGTGCCAAGCATGTTAGCGTCAAAAATCACCGTCAAAGAGCAAGGAGCGCCATACAATATGTCATCATTCCACGCTGACTCTGTCAATCAAAGACTGATTCAGCATCGCCCTCCATTGCGGACAAGACATGTAACTCACGATGTGCACATGATTGGCGCAAATCGTCAGTGCTGAGTCCATTGCTTTTTTGCAGTAGTATAGGTGTCGAGCCCTTTCTTCGTCCGTTAACGCCGGAATCTGCACAAAACCGGAAAACCGGTGTCGATATACAATCATTCGGACGAGGTGCTCCAGGCAATGCAACCTTTCCGCTTGCGTGATCCGAATAGGATCTTTACTCTCGACTGTTTCTGCATCGTAATGCCAATGCTTGGGAAGGAGCGAGACCCATTCCTCAAGTAGATCTTCCTCTTGCTTCAGGGAATCGGCTTGTGCAGATCGACGGGAGATGGTACTGGCGGCCCTGGAGAGGAAGGGTGACGACGAGAAAGATGACGGTGTGACACATGAATCGATAACGCCCTATACCGCTTTCGGGAGTCAGCGTATTGTCTTTGATGCACGCGAAAAACATACGCACTTCCAATACCACATGGAGCCTGATGACCGCTACGAATGCACTCAGGCGGCTTTGATGCGCAGCCGGTTGTTCCAGTATCTGATCCTTGGTAATGAACTCATCGTCAACTTGAAGTGGTTCCGGCACATCGCAGTCCCGCAGGTGGATAATTGGCGGTCTGCCGAAAAGGGCTGGGAGAATCGGGATGAGCTGGCTACGACATCGGTAATATGTCAGGTGATACATACCCGCGGATTGCTTGTCCCAGCTATAGATTGACCAGAAAGTCCGCTATAACCAAAAGTCATACCCCTTAGCCCGAGTTGAACGGCGATATATCCGGCCCGAGCGCACCTTTCTCGTTTCTTGGTCAATGGGATTGAAATACTCGTACCCCTCGACGCTACGATGTAACCCGCCATCCAGACATAACGTCACACTTTCAGCTAAAAGGGAAAACGCTTTACTGAGGGTGCCCAAGCCGAAAGCGAAAATAGCGGCCAAGAACGCGGCCTGAATCGAGTACAATGTCGGACGATCAGCTGAAGGCAGATCCCGCAAACGCTTGAAAAGTTCAAAATATTGCTTTCCGGCCGTACTGGGGTCGTCTATTTTGGCCCGGACTCGAGGGTCATCAACATGTCGGGACGACAACGTGCACACCGCCACTACGAAGCAAGCGAAACCCGGTTCCGCCCACTTTTGAGGGTTGGCATAATCCTGTCAAGAGGTTGAATTGAGCCTACTTGAGGGACAGCGTTGGAATAGAAAGGGAATACATACGGCCAGGAAGCTCGGCACATGCAAGAACGGCCATAGCAAGTGACTTGTTGATAGCTGAGACCGCAAACTGCTAAGCGAATGGGAAGCAGGATTACACTTGTCTGGAGAACGACTTACATAGCATCGCACGAGGGTGTCCATCAAGTCCGATGGAATAACGTTGGTGATCACTCTCCATGTGGCTTCCGGATTGAGCATTTGCGAGGGTCGAGGCGCTCTTCCTGGGAAAAATCTTTCCTGTTTATGCTGACACCCTTCAGGAACGGCCTGGTCAGTCGTCGATGTCGGGCTATCCGCTGACCCCGGAGAAGTTGGAGTGCCGTTCCGACTAGCGGGATTGGCAGGCCATTCTGCATAAGGATTGTTGGCTTGGTTTTTATGACCGGGTTCTATGCTCTCCAGCATAGGATCTGATTCTCCTTTTCCATTAGTCGCGGCAGCAGCCGTAAGGAGGTCGAGTAACGGGAATCCAGAAGTAGCGCCTAACGATCAGGCAGAGACATCAGCGTTGCGCTCAGTATCTTCAACTAGGAGCGACTCACCTTGCCATTTTGTTTGGCCTATCTCGTCCAGATAAAGGTACCCATTTGACAGATTCAACCCATGCAGGCTACGCTGGATCTCCTCCAAGCCCGACGCCCCGTTCCGTTGTGGCATCTTGGCTACCATCCTGCTGGTCACTCTTTGAGGTTTTATGGCTGCTTCCGATGGAGTCAGCGAGGATGTCTCACTAGGACCAGCGTTCAAGGACGCATCGAGTCTGCTGATGAGCGCGTTGTGGACATCTGGGGGAACATCGCGCAGCAGTGCCTCTAGACTTCCCAGTCTCGCTTCAAAGGTATTAAGAATAGGAAGAGCGCTTCCGTCGACGGCGGTCCGTAGATTGCTTGTCGACGCCTTCCTTTGGGTGCGCTTGATGTCGGATTCATCCCTGTTGGACGACCCAAGTCTGTTAATCGAAGCTCAGTGATTCCAGCGATGCAACGCTTACCTTTTCTTCTTCATCCTTTTGGATGGTGACTCGAACGTACAGACGTTCCGGGTTGCCTGACGAGGCAGAGCAGACAATCAGCTCAAACGCTCGGTATCTAGTCCTGATTCTCACATACCTGACAGGGACCGCATGGCTGCTGTGTATCACATCGAATCTTACGTCGTCTGAAAATACGATGAGACTTCTGTAAGTATATCACATCATCGATTATTTGATTTGACTTGCCGACAGCGATCGCCTGAACGTTCAAGCAGAATAGCTTTGATCAGCCCCCCGCGACAGGTAGATTCAGCTTATATGCAGTAACTCACACGCCTGGGATAGTCGAAGCCTCGGTCTTTTGACCGATCCTTCAAGATCGCCTGTTTTGTCGTCTGACTCTCCTTCATCATCTACGTCGACCGGTTCCTCCTTGGCAGTAGCCTGCATATTTAGCGTCTTTTGGAAATCGGTATCGTCTCTGCCTACCCCTGCCTGAGACATCGGACGGTCACCTGCTATAGCCATGCTGGTGGGTGGCGAATCCGAGCTCATCACAAGACGATTGCCGTCCGCCTCGGACTAGGATGCGTTTCGTTGTTTAGGTGTGTTGGCCTTCGTGTGATGTCCGAAGCATATCACCGCGATCTTTGAGCGGTTCTTTGCAACTGGAGTGCGGTTCAGCTGTGTCGGCCCGTCGGGGTGACCTCCGTAGCTGCAAGTGCCGTGTGAATAGGAGTGTAACCCTAAGCTTGTAGCGAAATGCCACTTGGTCTTGGTATCCGTCGATGATCTGTCAATCGTGCAGCCAGACAGCTGGCCAGACAGTCCAGACTCACAATTTACAATGTCCTACAACCAAGCCCAGCGTTGCGAAGCAGGTGCCAGCGGACGAAATTGATGCAAAAACTCGAGAGGTTCCATTACTCAGCAAGGATTTTTGGCGACTGGCTATGTAGCTACATACAGTAATACTGCAGATTCTCAGAAGTCTTCAGTCTTCAGGCCTGTATCTGCAGTCTGACAACTCATAGTTAGAGTCTTGCCACGCACCGGACTGGCGTTCATCCGCTCAGAGTCCTCGCCGGGGAACCATGGCCAGGGCAGATAATGAGACTACGGACTGGAACGAATTGACCCTCTCATATATAAAACAAGAAACATCAAAGAGATCCCGATATGAGCAGTATAACATGAGATATACTAAATGGTTGGTGGACTCCGCGCCTGATCTTTTCGTTGCAGGATCTTAACTTTGAGTAGCAGACTACATTCCGCCTGATGCACGACGTTGTTTCATCGCCCTTCTTCCCCGGAGATTCTCCGGCCTCTTCCCTAACTCCTGTCGAGGCCCATCTGCCAGAAAGCAGCCTCCAGTTTCACACAATCTGACCAGATCTTGGTTAATCTCGCCAAACGGGCGGGCGACGGAGGGTCTGCGGCTATCCGTTGTTCGAGAGTCCCTAGGGATACAAGGTGTATTGAGATGGACGGACTTCGTGCGCTTTATCGATACTCACTGATTCCTCGTTTTACGGCATCCTGGAAATCAGCTCCGCTATAATCCTGGATCCATCGTTTATACCGGTTGCCTTCTAGGACAACTTCACCACTGTCGTCCATCAACTTGCGGTTCAGGTAGAGACCGACTTCGCCGTAGCCCAGGAGACAGCTGAAGACTGCCACGAGGAGTTCCGTGACATCACCTTGAGCGCCGACATCGAGAATGTACTGGGAGTAAGCAGAGTTGGCGGGGGACTCTTGGGCACTTTGCAGATCTTCAAGAGAGACACCAAACGATTTGCAAAACTTGCGAGCACAAGAGGTAAACAGGACCGCCTTCCAAGGTAGAATGTAACTTTACTCACCTCGACGTGCATCTCCGACTCTCTGGCAATGTGTAGACTGATTTCGGAGAACGCCTGGATTTCCGCAAATGAATTGGACTTATAGGCGCCTAGATTGTGCGCTCGAGCATCTACCAAGCAAGAGCTACCAATAAGCAGCGGGGTCTGAGGAAGAAGGCGGACGCATATACTCACAATTCCGCAAGTAGTGCCAATCTTGGATGATATAGTGCCGGAACGCTTCCGGCTCGAGAGTACCCCGACCCAGCTGAAGAACGAATGGGTGCTTTACATAAGACTGCCATTCTTCCGTCGTTGACCGAATGAGATGGGAGACGAATGGATGCGGATTAGTTTGAGAAGGTCTACATTCAAGATGACGACCAATTTTCACTAGTCAACGAGCAGAACCTGTCAAGCGAGAAGAGAGACTCACAACGGTAACGTGCGTCTGGCAACAATACAGCCATGGTTCAAGGGTCCGTGTCCTTCTCCTTTGGCTTCCGCGGTGACGATGGCGTGTTGAGTGTAGTCGATGCCTTCGGATATGGAGCTGACCACTACGGATAAAGACAGAAGGAAGATATGAGGTCTCAGGCCCAAAGCTGATCAGACGGATTATCCCCGTAATACGAACTAGATTTCCCGAGCGCAAGGTTACTGGCAATGGCTGCGGACAATGTGCATCCCGTTCCATGCGTCGAGGTGCTGGCTATAGCTGGTGCAATGAACAGCTGGGCTTTCAAGTCGGTACCGACCATGACGTCGACTACGTATTTTTCCTGCTTCGTTCCAGCGTCGTCTTGGCTCATTTGATTCCGGTAGGCATGAAGGACCTCGATAAATCCCTCTTGTGCATCGTCAGCTCCGCTCGATTCCCCCTTCCAAACGACAATGGTATTCGGATCCTCCTTGAGCTGACGAAGAGCTACTTTCAGGGTATCTTTTTCCATTGGGAGATGACCACCCTTGACGAGGACCGTCAGATCCTTGGCCCGTAAAATCCGAGCAACTTCCTGTCCTGCATCAACCATCTGCTGAATCGTTCGTATGCGGTCCCCTCCCCCGGACTCTTGCTCCTTGACCAAGTCTCCAACCGCCACATCCGAATGCCGAGGGGTTTGTCTGCCCGCTCGTAAGCAGCGAAGCAAGAGCTCAGTCTCCTGAATATTCGGTGTGATGACCCGAGCAAGGGGTAGCAGACCGAAACAAAGTTCGCCAATTGCATCGCTCGAGAGTAAGGTATGGTTGGTTGTCGAAATCATGACTGGGTCAATGACTATAGGCGGCATGCTTTCCGGATTGGGATACGTGTATCGTAGCTGTTCGATGACCGACCGTATGACGCTGGAAGAGGCTAGCATGCCAGTCTTAACAGCTTTGGGAGGAAGGTCTTCCAGAACGGACTTGAGCTGTAGTGAGGGCATTCAAGAGGATGGTCATGAGTGTTCTACGCCCATCTCTGTCTTCATTCGGGACTTGCCTGAAGCTTGACAAAGTCGCCCGGAACCTCATGTACACCTTGAACGCCTACGGTGTTCTGCGCCGTGAGCGCCGTCACAACGTTCGTCGCAAAGCATCCGTGGACTTGAATCGTCTTGGTGTCGGCCTGGATGCCGGCTCCGCCTCCGCTGTCTGAGCCAGCGATGGTGAGAACAGTTGGTGACGACATGATGGACGTATTGTATACGGCGTTGACTGTGAACTCTGATCGCCTTCTGCTGATACGGGTCTCGTCTCCTGTGACGATCGTGGGTTTATTGTTCGCAGACCGATCTGTAAAGAAGATCAGAGCGACATGAGACTTGAAGGCAATGACATACCCCATGACTGCGGTTAATGTCCACAACTTACAGTAATTGCCCATATTTGTCTTACACTCGGCCTTCCGAAGTGATTCCGCGGCCCTTCCGAGCGGAAGAGCGGAAGGAAATAACGGCGACATCCACAAGGCGACTGCGCTGGTTGACAGCAAGTTCACGCGTCTGGTACGTTGCCCCTTCTTGGGTTGGGTGTGGCATCCGTCGACATCTAGAGTTGAAGATACGGTATTCGTCGTAAATGATCGTATAACAAGACAAGAAACCAGATACAATGTAAAGCGATCGAGAAACCATATTACAAAGCAAACGTCTATGCAGCAACAGCGACTCGCTTGACTTCTTCCACTACGTTCGGCGAAGTGTGGTTGATCATCAACGACGACGATGCACCCAACTGGTATCCTCCCTTCCTTGCGGCAACACCCGCCCTGCACTCTTCCACAAAGTCGGTAAACATCTCGATCGTGTCCAGAGGCCCTCCTGCGGATTCAGGGTGGAACTGGACGCCCCAGATTCGCTTGCCGGATTCTGGTGTGGAAATGATACCCTCGACGGAAGAGTCGTTGCAGTTGATGAAGAACGGTCCCCACCCTTCGGGAAAGTCTTCCGTCAACTTCAAGGCGTACTGGTGATTTTGCGATGTAACGTAAACTCGACCGGCACGTACGCTGCCCGAACTAGCGAGCGCAAGAACAGGCTGGTTATGTCCTCGGTTTCCAAACGTCATTCGATAGGCTTCCAGACCGGCAGCGAGACCCAAGATTTGGTGGCCCATGCAGATACCAAAGATGGGCTTGTTCCATTCTTGAATGGTTTGTCGGACTCGGTCGACAGTGCCCATGATGGACTTGGGGTCACCGGGACCGTTGGACAAGAACAAGCCGTCGTACTGATCTCGTACAGCGTTGAAGTCGTAATCCCAGGGGAGAACGGTCACGCGGGCATTTCGCTTGACCAGAGATCGCGCAATGTTGGCCTTTGATCCAAAGTCGAGCAAAGCGATGTTGACATCACCGTCCGGGTTGAGGACATATGGCTCTTTGGTGGATACCTTGGCGATCAAGTTCTCCTTTGAAGGGTCATAGTATTCCTCCTTGGTGGGTCGCGGAGCATGGACATCGTCGCCCACACATAATCGACCGAGAGTAGTACCTTGATCTCGCAAAAGCGTGGTGATGGCTCGCGTGTCGACACCCGAAATACCAGGCACACCATATCGAGCACACCACTCGTGTATGCTTTCAACAGCGGCATGGTGTGAATACTGGAGGGCAACGTCGGAAACGACAACACCAGAGCACTGAACACCTCCAGACTCGAGAACGGGAAGGTCGGGCATGCCTTGAATGGGCTTGTTCTTGGGCACACCATAGTTGCCGATCATGGGCGAAGTGAAGACCAGAATTTGACCGAGGTACGAAGGGTCGGTCATTGATTCCGTGTCTGGTCGAGACCAAATGTCAGTTTGGGATCCGTCGCATGAGACATGCCTGTTTCACTCACAACTCGTAATACTGGTCGAGAAAACCGTTTCACCATAGATGCTCCGCTTGGCACCGAAAGCTTGACCTTGGTACGATTGACCAGAAATCATGTGCAAGACAGCCGGGTCATTGGGTGGCAGCACAGGGGTGTAGAAGCTTGTTGATGACGAAGGCGTGGCGAGAGCTCGAGCGAGTCGAGGAGCAGATAGCGTAGACGTACGCTTCGGAGCAGCGGCAGCCGACTTGGCAAGCGTTCGGAGGACTTGACTGGAGATAGGCATTTTGAAGCGTTAGATGAGTTTTACTGAGCAAATTTTGTGCGTTCAAGAGTGGTCGGCCTTAGAGATTAGCAATAGTGTAAACCACGTCGGAGAGGTAACTATGAGAAGCCGGAAAACGAATATCAGAATTGTCAGACGGAAAGGGAAATGTGCTCGAAGTGACCCACTCGTCGGAAGTTCGCTCAGTCCAAAGCATAAGGGGAGGACCGAGTGTGTGTCGACCTCTGAGCAATGGATAACGAGATGTTGATGGGCAGATGCTTCAGGTGGAATGTCGACGAGCTGTGACGATATTGGTGGCGCCAGTCAAGATTGTGAAAACGGAACGACGGCGGCTATATATCGCGACGCTGGGAACTCGGTGCGCCTGGTCCGCTTATCTTTTCGGGTTTTTCGAAGCGCGCTCTCAGCGGAACGAATGAGGGTATCGGGTTTGCAGCTTTCGCTAAACGAGATAAGGCTTTGGCGAGGGGGGGGTCCTCGCCTGACCTGACGTGTATAGTTGCCGTAGGTCATCCGAATATTACAGTTGAAGCAGGATGAAGCTGAGAAAGCTATGGTGACACTCGTATCTTCGTGAGGGAGAACTGGAGGACGCTACTGGACTGTGTTCAAGTTCAGCAGCCTGGTGACGCCGCTGTTGCTGGCCTAATATTGGCATGATACACGACGAGCAACGTACTGGGCGGTCCGCAGAGCATATATATATTAGCATTGCCAACGAATATCAAGCCGTATGATCTGCGAAATAGCATGCACCGGTTCCAGTGGAAGAGACAGCTTGCGCATGCACATGCAACGGCCCGAGGCAAAGGTGTTAAACTGTTAAACTGTACGAGGGATCTGGACCATGAGGAAATTGCTCAAGTCAAAGAAAGACCCCTTGCCCCCGTTGCCCCGGACAAAAAGTGGCTGCTAATTGACTCCAGCAAAAGGAATCTCCCACGGCGAGTCTCGATCTCGCGGCGTTCAGATGACACGATGAAATCGTAAAAGTCTGACGCTCTACCAACTGAGCTACGCGGGAAGTTGATGTCTTGCTCGCCAGAGGATGAAATAAAACGGAACATGTCTTTACCACAACCTGAAACTCGCTTGTAAATTAATGCGGGGCTGATGAAACGTCGATCGTTAGACGTTCCACTTTGAAGGCTTGGTTTCAGCCCAACTAAAATGCATCAATTGCGCTGTGAGGAAAGGCCTTTGTCGTACTTCCAACAAAGGCAGGTGCGGGTTATTCGAGCAGGATCATTAAAGCCTCGGCACGCGCCTCCCTGTCGAGCTCGGACACACTCGTCAGTGTATGCTTTCCGACATCTCCAGGCAATCAATCCGGACCAAGAATATCGAGGATATTCTTCAGCTCCAGGAAGAGGGACATCTATCGACCTCTCACAGAGCCACGATGGGAGCCTCGACACGCTCAAAAAAGGGAATTGCAGAATCTGAAAAGCTGGGCTGGAAGTTTCCGTCCAACGAAAGCACGGGTTCCGCAGACGAGCAGAACAACGGGGACCTGAGTCCAAGACGATCAAAACATGGGTGGCAATCGCCTCATTATGGAGTCGAGGACGGACACAAAGGGGCCAAAAGTTTCGCTAATGGCGGACAGAGCCGACATCGCAAAGTAGGAAGCCATACTCGTCAAGTCAGTATTAGCAGCGGATTTGCAGGACTAGGATCCGGTCGGAGAGTGGATGCCATTGCTTTGGCAGATATGGACGGGTCGTCCGCGACAGAGAACGATGATGACACGGACGGAGTGAGGGTTACCAAAAAGGTCGAGGTGGTCGATCGCAGAGCAGAAGCCTCTGCTGGTTTGACGGGCAAGGACAGGAATGCATTCATACTGTTGATTGTGCTTTGTAAGTTTCACCAGCTCTCGGTCAGGTTCCTAGGCATCAATGCTGATCTGCCCTTTCACCTACTTACGCTAGACCTGTAAGCGCAACTTTTGGTCAAACGGAAGATGACTGCCTCATAGCGATATGCATCGGATTCACGCTTTGTGTCTCGTCAGTCTACAGGGTATTCCCATCGGTATCACATTTGGCACCCTGCCTTTCCTCCTGAAACCTCGCCTGTCATATTCCCAGCTTGCCCTCTTCTCCCTGAGCACTTGGCCATATAGTCTCAAGTTGTTGTGGTCACCGGTAGTAGACGCATGGTTCTGGAATCGGTGGGTTTAGCAACGATTGTGTCCCCAATAGGTGAAACTTACCACACTTTGAAGTCTTGGTCGCCGGAAATCTTGGATCATACCCGTTCAGCTGACGTTAGGTATCGGCATGTGGCTGGTCGGCTCCTCGATAGAAGGTTGGCTAAACGCGGTAAGCGTTCCCCTCTCACGCGGCTTCCATCCTAGCTCAATTTGTTTCTGTTATTGCATATGATTTATTGGATGGTAGGAAGAAGTCGATGTAAAGTTCCTGACAGCAGTCTTTGTAACTTTTATATTCTTTGCTGCAACTCAAGGTATGGCTAAAAGTTTGGTGAGGGTTCAAAGCGGAAACTGGACGCTAAAGCAACGTCAACTCCACAGATATCGCTGTCGATGGATGGGCATTGACGCTGTTGTCGCCGCCAAACTTGTCCTATGCTTCGACTGCGCAAACTATCGGATTAGCTGTTGGATACACGATGAGCTTTACTGTTTTCCTTGCGCTGAACAGCGTCGAGTTCTCGTAAGCGCCTTATGGTAATCCCCTATACGTGCCCAGACGCTTACAGTGTGTTCTCGTTCATAGCAATCGCTGGCTGAGAGCCACACCGCAAGATGTTTCGCTTGTTTCTCTCGGAGGTTTCCTGAAGTTCTGGGCAGGAATCTTTTTTGCATTCACCCTATGGTTGATTGTAGCCAAGAAGGAAGACCCCACGAGCGAGGACGACCCCGACATGGATGTTAAAAAGGTTTACAAGGTGATGTGGAGTATTGTTCGCCTGAAAAGTGGGTTTCGTGGAAAAGGCAAAGTGTCAAGCGTATTGACTTTGCGTCTTCTCCAGATATCCAGTCCTTCTTGATATTACACCTGGTATCAAAAATCGGTTTCCAGATTCAAGAGGTGACTCCGCTCAAACTCATCGAAAAGGGCTTGCCGAAAGAAGATTTGGCTTTCATCAATCTTTTAAACGTCCCCTTCGAGCTTGCAGGCGGTTGGCTAGCGGCGCGTTGGTCACGAGGTAACCGACCGCTCAAAACCTGGCAGAGGGCATTTTGGGCCAGGTTCCTTGTCGGCGGCGTCGCTACTGCCCTTGTATGGATGTTTCCGACCGATGGCAAAGTCAGCTATGCGTACTTTTCTGGCATCGTGGCGGTCACCCTCATGGCAAGTTTTGCAAGGTGAGCGGACCGGTCTACCTAGTCGACCGGCTACGTCTGAATGAGCCCTCTCAACAGCACGGTGCAGTTCGTTGGCATCACCGCTTTCCATACACAGATCGCTGACCCTTTGATCGGCGGGACGTATATGACTGTACGTTCATCGAATCTCGGGAGATGGTGAAGCCCTCCTGACGCCTGGGTTCTCGGTACCAGCTTCTTAACACAGTTAGCAATCTGGGTGGAACTTGGCCAAAGGTACGAAAAGCTGGCGACTCTTGATCTACTCCGTTTGCTTAGCCTGTCCCCCTTCATAGGCTTTCGTCCTTAAGGGCATAGACTTTTTCAGTCAGTCTGCATGTCGCATTCCAGACGAGGATTCTGCGGACTTTGCTATCCGAGGTAAGTTGAATTAATAGAACTTACACATGGTTCACCGAAACACGGCTCGTTTGACTGACACGAACTGTTAGCCGCTGAGTGCATTTCAGATCATGGCAAAGCTGACTGTGCCGCTCTCGGTGGCGAATGCGTTACCGAGAGAGACGGCTACTATATGATGTCAGTCGTCTGTGTTGCTCTTGGCACTGCGATTCTCGTCATGTACATCAGGCCGACAGCAAAGAGATTGCAATGTAAGTCATACCTTGATAAAAGCGCGTCGAATTTTGCTGATACATTGTTCAACATTCCAGCTTTGCCGCTGCGCTTCTGGCGTGTGGTGATACCCAAATAATATAGATGGACTATGAGCATATCTGCATAACACGTCTGTCCGCCGGTATACCCGGGCACGCCCCGCCGCGGTTATATGTAGCCGTTATGATCGGGACCATGACATTTATTGAGCTCCGACCGGGTATCATGAGAGGGTGATCTGTAAGGATGAGGTCGGGTCTTCGCTCGGCAACGTGGGTGGCGATCCGGGGAGTTCTTTTGCCTCTAGATCTGTCTCCATAGGCGCAGACTGCTGTGACTGCTGCATCTAGGGCTGTTTAGCTAAATGCCGCCTTACTGTGTCGATGTATGGGACATCTGCTCACCTGCGGTATCTCAGGCGAACCAGAAGGCGATGAATGCTTTGCATATACAAGCAGATAAGCACCAGAGTCGAAGTAGAGACCCGTTCTGTCAAGCTTGATCTGTTCGAATGTTGCCTAAAGAAGAAGTTCAGAGATATGAGATGCGCCCTAGACAGATGATTTAGGTCAATATGGAACCAGACTTACAGGTTCCGCTAATATATCGTTGATCTTCCACCAGACTCCGGATTCCCCTTGCACGTAACAATACATGCTGGTCCTTGCGATCCACCCAGCGTAGAAACAGACACCTCGCAATGTGTACTGCGAGTGCATTCATCAGAGACGAAGCATACCGTTCAGCTGGTCGCTAGCTTACCCTTTCGTTATTCATCTCTGGTTGATACCAGCAATCCTTACTCTTCTGCTGCTCCTCTTCAAGCTCTTTCAAAATCGCTGTGGGACAAAAGCGCCATTAGCGGAGGTCCATATTTGAGAAGAAGAGGTGTCTACCTTCTTTTCGGCTGGTGATGGAGCTACCGGCATCCTTCAGCTATCAAGGGTTTTTGTAAGTCCTATACTGACCGGATGCCTTGACGTATGGAACACTGACCTTCTCTATTATAGTCTCCACCTCATCTTTGACGACCTGATCGCCTGCGGCGTCCACTTTGCGCTCGAAATGCTTGAGAGTTCTGGTCATCACGCAATATTGTTGGCATCGCTCATCTCGCCATGCGTCTATCAGCTTACCTATTCAGTGCCGCCGATATGTCATGATTCTATTCTCGATGACCCTAAGCATCAACGTTCATGCAAGGGCGCATTTCGGGACATACCTTGTGAGTAGTCCATTTCTGCAGCTCCTCCCGCAGATTCTCTATCTTCTTCCTCGATAGCCCTTCGTTCCCGCGTATCTGCGCCACTTTGCTTGCATTCTTGGCGATAAAGCGGTCTGCAGAAAGGTTCCACACCATGCCGGTCAGCTTAACGGCATCCAATTGAGCATACCTGCTGTGCTTACCCATGTACAGGTCTTCCTCAAATACCAACGGCTTGGTTTCTCCCCATACATTCTTTGCTCCTCTAGTGACCACGATAGGTAAAACGTCTCCCAACGAAGCGAAGAACCGATTCGGAGTTTCTGACCACAGCTCAGCAGCTATACAATCGGTGATCGAGTTCCCGCTTGAGGGGCTGTAGTTCACAGTGTAAACGGCGACAGCATTCATCTCCGAGGCATCGGAGTGTATAAGAGTTGTGTGCGACACAAAGAGTCTATCACAAGACATCGCTTAGCAAACGCCGTCCGAGCTGTGTTTCGCAAGGATCACCACGACTTACGGATTAAAATCGTTTCGGACAGTGGTATCCTCATTCATCGCGATATCTGGATCCTGCAGTTTGTCCATCTGTAGCCATGCGTCCACCACCTGCTGCATGAAAGCTATATGTGGAGACACTGCGTCAGCATCTACGCATGCGGATCAAGCTTCACGATGAAACTTACACATCGCGGACCGAGAGAGATCTGACGAAGGCGCCACATCGAACAAGGTATTCATCCCCAGTAAAGTCGTCACATAAGCATTGGACGAAGTCTGCAAGAATCTAGCAAGATTGACAAGGGCTTGTAGCCGTTCGGTACCTACTGCATAACGACAAAGCATCAGGGAAGAGAAGCGCACCACACCTGAAGGACATTTACCTTTAGCCTCAGGACCTAAGGATACGTCGGCAGCCGCGACGGTAGCCTGAAATTGAGGTGTGGCCATGAGACACTGGATAATATTGGCGGCATACATCCCATTATCCCACAATGTTGATAAAGCAATGGGCCTGTTCATAAGCTTGGTCGTTAGCGGCCCATTTGATGACCATTTGGAAAGATTTGCAACGGCTACGACTCACGCTCCCTCCGCCTTCAAAGGCACATTTTGCTGCCCCTCGTCAAATAGTGTCTTTCCATCCGGATCCAGGTCGAGTTCTCCGACCCCTTCCATGGGCCCACCCGCTCCGACGGCTGTACTAGTTGCTGATGCCGCGCCCGCGAACCCGCCGGCTTGGTTCTCGGTAAGGGATGCGCTCAGGGCGGCTTGCAGGTCGGCGTCTTCTTGCTCTTGGGCAGTCAAAGCTCTCGCTGACGCCTGTGATGAAGCGAAGGCCTAACAAAAGGCAGACGCAGTTTCGGGCGGATATAAATTGACAAACACGTCCAGACGTATTCTCTAACAGTACTCACGTTGTCTAAACCCGAAGTGACTGGAACCATGCTGTTATTACCATGATCAATAGTCTCATCCGGCACTTTGGAAAATGTCACACTCTTCTCAGGTGACGAAGCCACAGCAGACTTGAACGGATTATTGCTACCCAGATGAATCGTCGTCGTCTTCTCCTCATCGGTAAACTCTGGGGGAGGCGCGGATGCTCGTAAACGTCGCGTAAGATCCGAGTCGTCACAGCCTGGTGGATCAGTATCCATGGCGTCAGAAGTCTTCCATGTCGGTCGCGAAGCGATTTCGATATGCTCCGCTGACGAGCGTATCAGAGGTGCGTTCGTGAAGGGCGAGTCTTCCTCTCCGAGGGACATCCGGATCGCTCGCTGTATTTGATCTTCCTCCGACTCTCCCTCTAATCTGAAGTCCTGTGAAGGGAGTGCTAGAAAGAGGCGGATCTCGATCATGAACCGAGCTAGGTATTTTCAAGTGCCACTCACGGTTCAGCGGCGGGGGTGGTGGGAGTTGCCTGTTGACAGTACTCGGAGTCCGATTCGCTTGGATACCCAAAGCGTCGGCAGTTGTGTCTCCGATCGAAGTCCTGGCTTTCTTGCTATAAGTCTTGACGTAGCCCTGCGTATTGCGCGAGCCAAAGGGATGCTCGGAGTCCTGTGCAGAATCCTGCGCGGCAGGTGACAAAGCGGGATTTCCAGGAACCGCCGACGCAGCCAATCCACCAATATCGACTTCGCGCAAATCTTCCGTGTCCGTCACTGGTACAACTTGAGCATTCAGAAGAGGCGATACGTTTGGCGAATTATTGTGTGTCTGTTGCTGAGGAGGTCCTTTATCAAGTAAATCAGGATTCAGTGCGCTGCCGGTTTCGAACCCGTCAGTCGAGGCCGCGTTGCTATCGATCAGCCACTTTGGAATGGGCAGGGACGTCTTTCAGCACTTATAGTCGAGGTAGTTCGCCAATGCTTACTGTTTGACCATGGTCAAAAGCCCAATTAACCGCCCTTTCTATGTCCTGAAATCTTCGTGAGGCTTCTTGCACTATGGGTACATCGATGCCCATTTGGAGCAGCTGCTCATAGACGGCGGGATCCCATTGAGCCATGGCAGCGAGATTTCGAGACCCGAGAAGAAAGAGCGAGCTGACTGTGAGTCGGTGAGGTTGACCGAAGAGAGACAACCCAAGCAACAATGTCGACGAGTCTACCTTCAGTGAAATGGATGTAATTGCCTTGATGAACCCGCATACTCGCTTCTCACGAGCTTCTCAATGACGAATCGTCGGCCGCCGCTCATCCGGCACGTGACCGCTGCAAAAGTCACGGCCTCGCAGCGAGAGGTTGTTATATAAAGAGGTTCGAGGTGATCGAATGGTCACCCTCGCGCACTCTCCTTTTCTTCTTCATGTCTAGAGCTCTTCCTTATAGGTATGTTTGGCCTCAATTTTCGACTCTGTGACGAGCGCTGACCTTGGCATTACTCTTCTCTCCCTCTCTCTTCATCCCCCTTACAGAGTCGCTTGCTCGCCTTTAACTATTGACCTCACGGCAAAGCAGGTGCTCGGAAGAGCCTTGATCAATCGCACAGGTCAACCTCGTGTTGGCCTTCCTCCTACCCTTTCGAGATCGTATGATCGGATTTCCTCGCTTGCTAACAATTTCGACAAGTGGAAGTTATTTGAAAGATGGACGATACATTCCCTTTCCTGCCATTCCTTAATTTTCCTTCTTCTTGTAATCATGTCTGTTATGCATATCATTGCTTGACTACGGTCTCTACAATCTACCGCGCTGTCCATTTTTCATTCGAAACGCCCGTGTGTATCCTACCAGATTATCCTCCCGCAACATGGCCTGCGGTATTTGTCGTACTCGTGCTGCTCAGAATGCTTCGTCCACGCTCAGCGTCGTGGGCTCTTAGAAGTAGGAGCCGTGGACGAGCAGATCCTGAGCACGAGTATATTGGCATCTATCAACAACACATCTCTGGCACACGCCGCGATATGAAAGTAGTGTAGAAGTACAGATGATCACATACAAACAATCCGACTGCAGTACAACATCATGTGGTCGTCTCGTTATGCACCGTTCACACTGGCCATTCTCCTATCGAGCTCCCTCTTCATCGCATCTACGCTCCGCTCCGCGGCTTCTTTTAGCTGTTTGTCGGAATCCGATGCTTCCGACATGTTTTTCACAGCTACGACGACTTGGTCGAACATGGTGAACGGGGTGTATATCGGTCGTACAGCACCGTTCGAGAGCGTCAATGGCTGCTCGGCATGGGACTGTTTAGCCGGGAAAGCGAACGATTACATCAGCCTGCGTTACTCAGCGCCGAAATGACAACTTACCCTCATGATGTACGCCCTGCTCCACTCAACAGATTCCGCTACAAGGCCCCACTTTAGAGCTCCCGTGATCAACGTTTCAAAACTCTGATCCGTCACAGCCCATTCAAGCAGCCAAATCGGCAGCGGGAAATGTCGGTTCAATTCCAGTGTCGTCTCTATCACTGTCTGATAGTATTGACCACGGGGATGTGTCAGAGGTCGATGTGTCTGAAGCATTTGTTGCAGATATCGCCATGCTCGTTCGGCAAGAGTACCCATCCACGTTGATGAGACTGGCGATATATCCAACCACGCAGAAGCACTCTCATCCCTAAAAGAGAGGGATTTTCAGCGGGCGATGTGACACACGCTTGTAGAGTAATCACTTACAGGTCCTCGCCGTATTGTGGACTGAGCAAAAGACATCTCTCGGTCAGACTGGCAAAAATTTCGGACATATCACAACCGTAGCTGGCTGCAGATAGGAACGCCTCGTCGTACAAACCCTCTCGGCAGAGGTATCTAACGCAGTCCTCTAGGGAAAGAGGCGCATCTGATGGCAACGCTATTTTAGTGAAATGCGTGACCATTCTGGGTCGCAATCTCTTCACATACCAGGATCCAATTCCCCTTCAGTCCGACGGACAACCGTCAAGAGGGCCACGACGGCAGAATACTCCTTCTGAATGTCTTCGAGCTTGACAATCTCAAGGTCCTTTATTCTTGAAACATACTCTGTAGTTGATATGAGAGATGAAACCTTGCGCCGTTTTCCCGTCTGAAGTACAGTTGCAAGAGTCCGTGATTAGCCAGCGGCAGCAATGCAGGAAACCTGGGGAAAGTGACTTACATGAATGAAAGGAGAGGACTGCGTGGCGGGCATTGTGAACCAAGAGTTCCTGCTATCGATCAAGGAGAAGGCTTGAATAACGGCCAGGTAGCACTGTGCCTGCTTTGCGAGATAGTTTCCGTATTCATGTCCGCTCGCTTGATCACCATTGGGTCTATTGTTGGACGGTTTCAAATGCTCAGCGATCCGTCGTCCTTGCAAATACATCGTCACCGCCGCTGCAGTACGCCGAGTCGATCAGAAGAGTGGCCCGTAATAAATACAGAATGTACACACCTTGGCGATAATCTGTCTTGAGGATGTGCCATGCAAACAGGATCTGATAATAATTCGGAGATGACATCGGGTCCGAGTTGCGTGCCCGGAAAGTCAATTCCTGTTCTACTTGGGTTTCCAGTCCAACAAACGGAAGCGATAGTAACGCCTGAATCTGGTTGTCGTGACACATGGCGTGGATGAGATCCCCTAGAGGCCGTTCGGTACCGACTGAGTCGGTTGCACTACATGCCGCAAAAGATGGAGGGAGTAAGAGGGCGTTGGGGGCGTTGAGGGCCAACCGGTTACTCACAAATCAGCAAAGGGGTTTCCGATCATGGCTGCGTAAGCTTCCTCGTACTTGCTCATGGCAAGATATGCACGGAACACCTGTGTGTAAAGATTTTCCACGCTGCGATCATCCGCAGGAGAGTGACGAATTGCTAACTCTGCAAACATCGTCGATTGCTGCAAAAAGCCATACGCCTCGAACACGTCCATGGCATGGCGGTAAAATGCTGGTAGTCCACCCAACCTAACTGAGACAGGCAGTACATCCACCAGACCGGTTACATCATTTTGTGTCCAATCCTTCTCCGCTGAAATGAGAATGCCTGAATCAGTGAAAAGTATTCACCCGCTAAGTTCAAAAAGCTTACCTATGACATTTGTTATCGACAGAAACAGCTTTGCGGCTTCATCCCCATTTCCAATGAGAATCAAGGACTTCGCCTTAACATATGCCAAGCCACTTTGTAAAGGCCAGAAAGCGGTCAAAGCTATGGCGTATTCTGCCAGACCCATATTGAAGAGACGATCGGCGAGAATGACATCCCTAGCCGATGCCTCGATGTTGTGGCTGAACTTTGCAATTGGGGAAGTACGAAGTGCTGTCACCAACAGGGAGTTGACATTGATATCCAGGTGATTGCTTTCGCTTTGCACTCTGCTTGCCACAACAAGATCGGCGACCAGGGCATGGAACATCGAGTGATATGTCTGGGAGTCAAGATTTTCCGCTTGATCGTCCGGTCGCAGGAAGAGAGATCGAAAAGTCTCGGATTCCTCCATTTTACTGTCTCGTCCCCGGATTTTTCGTGTACCGTCGCTACGCCACTTCGTTAACCACTGTGCAATTAGTATGCGATGTAGAATCACGGTTGCTCGGGCAATGAAGTCGAACCATTCATCTTGTTCTCTAAGTCCTTCGACATCTTCCTGCGCATCCGCTCCCGCCTTTCGCATCACCAGTATGACCAGAAGGAGTTCAAAGGCGACCTTGCTGCGGAGGCTGATGGTTTGCGAAGCCGCAGCGACCGCAACAGCCGATCCGTGAAACGTCAAATGTGTTGCCGGGCCCGCCGATAGAGGTTGCGCCAAGATATCAAGACAGGCTGCAATAGCTTTCATTGCCGGATAGCTGTCGGTGAATGCTGTTGCAACACCGGGTCGAAGCTGAAGCATGGAATGGGCATCGAAGCCATTCTCTGCGATGATGTCCTCGATAGCTTCATCCACGGAGGATGCCGCAAGGTATTGCGCCAACATGTCCAGTATTTTCGTTTGCTGCACGCCGCGTTCGTATACTGTCATAAATTTGGTAACGCTCGAGGCCGCCGACAGTGCCATGGAAATTTCCGTACGCCTTGTCGATTCGGCTATGAATGGAAGGAACGGTGTTAAAGGCTCCTGCCCCATGTCAAGAAGATTCGCCTGTTCTGCGGCGATTTGTTGAGTTTCGTCGGTCCCCGCGTTGTCGAGGAGCCATGTCATCAAACTGAGCTCATCATCAATTGCCGGGAGCAAGACACTTTCTCTGCCAAGAACGATAACACCGCTCGACATGACATGACCGTTCGACGGGGCAAGCAAAAGAGGCCAGCGGCTTTGTCGTTCTTGAGCCTGCAAACGGGCCCAGAAGCCAAGGTAATCGCGCTTTAACTCTTCCCTGAACTCAACAAGTTTGGGCAGTCCCGTGTCCTCGTTCTCCTCCAGTTGTATGTCGCAGCCAATGATCTCTCCTACCTTGATGTCGATCGAGGTGTCCGGGTCTTGCAAGTACTGCACATCTTGCCGACTCTTCGGCAGACTAGCATGGTATTCCGCCAGAGTCACGTTGAGAGTGTGGGGTGAGAAACGACCAGGGTAGAAGATGAAAGAGAGCATGAGCGATTTAATATCGCCGGATGGATCTTCTGGATCGAAATCGTTTGCATCGATGAGTTCATCGATGTAAGTGGAATCGAAGACGGCCTCGGGTTCAAGCATGGACGAAAGGTCGTGCACCTTTTTCCACGGACTGGTCACCGGTCGTCCCGGTACGACCTGCGTCACAGCCATGGAACCAGCCTGTGAGTCGTCAGCAGGATTGCCTGGCCTCAGCATACTCGTAAGGCTCGACCATTCTACTAGTGCCTGCCCGCCCCGATCCCATGCGGTCCAGACCTTCCACACGGCGTCGTCTAGTGAGCTGGTAGCGTGTGCAGGCTGAGCTGAAGATTCAGCGAGAGAAGCGAGTCCCGGTGTAGCTTCGACCGTAAATCCAAGGAAATCGGCCTCGAGCGTCTCTTCCGAACACGATATGTATCCGACGGCAGATATGTCGACAATGTCATTCTTCCTAATTTGCGCGGTATATGTTCGAAGTATAGCACCGCCTTGCAGGCTGTTCCGCGTTGGCGACAGGACAAAGACGAAATGCCAGTCTCCATCGGAAGCGGGGACGACCTGAAGCAGCGGTACTTGGGGTATCGGTCCATCTGTTGCGAGGCTGTCGGAATCGCGCTGAGACAGTGTTGATCGATCCGTTACGTCACGAGTGAGTTGTTCAACGCCATGATGGATGTCCACCACTTTGCCGACAGGAGACAGATCCGTCAAGCTGAATGAACGGAGCGTCCGATCGCGCGTTAAAGTATAGGCAAAGACGCCTGAATCGGAAATGCGTGAAGTGTAGGTCGTAAGAGCGATCGTTTGAGAAGCGTGTGGATGCTGCGGTCCCGAGTTGAAACGCCTACGCCATCCCTGTCCGGACTTTGGCTTTTCTGCATTGGCAATCGGGTAGAAACTCCAATCTGGGACAATGCGGGAAGCATGTTTAGGTCTGCTTTTCATGCTAATTTTAGCGTATTAGCTCACCTTGACCATGCCATAGACATCGCAGGACAGATCCTTCCAAGCCGATCACAACGCCGTCGTCTGAATAGACGCTCCATATCACTTGCAGCTCAGGCTCATGATGATTGCGATGCTGAAGTATTCCATATGAGACATCCACCACGCTCCTGGACATCGCCTGTCGACTGAAGCGAAACATGTAGCCAGTCTCCAGCTGCTGAAGAGGATTCTCGAATTGTAATCGATAAATCCCGCTTTGTTGATCAAGGAGGACGACCGTGAGATCCCCCGTCTCTGGGTTGAGATGCATACATTTGGAGGCCGAGATGCTTTGTAACGTTCGCGGAAAGGCGATCCGTATCAGCGTCTCGTTATCGGAGATTGCCTTTCTGGACGACGTGTTGACGTATCCGAGCCATCTTAGCTCGAGCGTCCTTCCGTCTCCGAGAATCCTCGCAAGGACCTGAGCGCCTGGTAGATATGACACCGATGAAGCGAGTTCCGGGTCCTGTGATGTCGCATCAGATTGTTCGTCGGACCTGCTTTTGTACTCGCCGTCTTCGGGATCGCTGTACGGAAAGTCGCAGTGCTGAACGTCTACGTCGGAGTCATGAACGTCGGGAAAGGCAGCGTGAACCGAATGGTATGATACGTAAGGTTCATCAGACTGCACACCGTCGAGCAGGGGAAGCGGAGGCGAGGGCGACTGGTACTCTATCTGAGCAGGAACTCGGCTCTTCCGTCCGAGGAGGAATGACATGACGGAGTGGTTGGTGTATGCCTTGCTCTTTGAGTGGAATATGGACGAACATGGTACCCATCATAACTATGAGGAATTGGCTGGTGCGCTTTGAGCCAAGAATCAGGTAACCTCTCGATCGCGCCCGCGCTTACAGCTGCCTATGGCCCTTCAATTCGTCCTTTACCACGACTAACCCATTCAGTCGTCGAGCATTGCTTGACCCTTACCGCACCCCCTAGTCCGTCCCATTAGTCTGCCCGAACCTCTGCGTATCCAGTCTAGATACAAGTCCGACGTAACCCTCGACCCTTCGACCAATCTTGACAGGCACATCACCATGTCAGCCGTTGCCGGACCATCCACGAGACCTGTTCACGTCACCTACTGCCATGTGTGCACGTTGCCCATCGAGTACTGCGAATTTGGTAGCTCATTGAGCAAATGCAAAGCTTGGCTGGAAGAGCAGGACCCCGAGGCATTCGCCCGTCTTTACAGTGACGGTACGTGTCCCTTGTCTTATCCAGTATGCAAAGGACTGCGGGATTGACTTGAGGATCCTGCGTGTTGGTAGATGCCTTGAAGGAAAAGGTGGGAACCCTTTCCCTGGACAAGCAGGAGAAGCTCGAAGCCGAAGCCGAAAAGGCAGAAAAAAAGGCAGAGAAAAAGGCAGAAAGCGAAAAGAAGAAGAAAGCTGTGAGTGGTCGTTTCCGTGTTACTCCTGTAATGAAGAATTGTCGCTGATGAATGCTCTTGATAATGTTGCATAACATAGGCTGCGAAGGTGACCTTGCGATATTTCAATTCCATATTGCTTTTGCGCTGACCCAAGCAATCCTCTCCAGATCACCATCAAGCGAGAGTCTAGAAACAAGCGAAAACACATTACTTCCATCCACGGCCTGGACGCCTTTGGAGTCGACTTGAAGAAAGCTGCCAAATTCCTTGCTCAAAAGTTCGCCACTGGTGCCAGTGTGAGCAAGAATCCTCAAGGGTACGATGAGATTGTGATTCAGGGTGACGTTACGGAAGAAGTGGTGTGTAGTCTTTCCAGACACCTGCGAAAGAGAACGGTGCGATACTCATTGCCTTATTATCGACGCAGATCGACCTAATCACCGATCAAGCAGGTCCTCTGCAAGGAGCACCTGCTGAGCAGATTGTCAAGGTGGAAGCGAAGGCCAAGTCTTCGGCCGCATGAGCTCTCGTATGACTATAGCTTGAACAAGATCTGTCGGGGTTAGCAGGGCGGTGGGTCAGCCACGCAAGGAGCATGTTATATCAAGGGAGAAGGAGTCTGTTGACACGGCAAAGCTATAGTTGACTTCCAACTTTTCAAACGTAACAATTATAGTCATCCAAGGCGGCCGCGTCATACATGAACTGAGGTTACAAAGAGATGGTCTATTCGAGATTCACTGCCAGCTGGATGCGTTCCCATATCGCTGCTATCCTCGTCTTTCGTCTCGGGTCATAAGGTATAGTGGAGGAGAATCGCGGGTATCGTCCATAGATGAAAGGCGTAAACAAAATCATGTCGGAAATCCTGATAACTGTCCATATCTTGACTCGCCTAGAACAGAGCGACGGCG